>SDVV010000332.1:0-33522 GCA_016164225.1 Gammarus roeselii | reverse complement strand
GAGTCAGGTGTTGACAGAAGAATGGAGATCAGAAAGACGCCTAAAAGGTAAGGAAGGCGTTACTACCAAGAGTCAGGTGTTTCAGGATAATGGAGATCAGAAAGACGCCTAAAAGGTAAGGAAAGCGTTACTACCAAGAGTCAGGTGTTTCAGGAGAATGGAGATCAGAAAGACGCCTAAAAGGTAAGGAAAGCGTTACTACCAAGAGTCAGGTGTTTCAGAAGAATGGAGATCAGAAAGACGCCATAAAGGTAAGGAAAGCGTTACTACCAAGAGTCAGGTGTTTCAGGAGAATGGAGATCAGAAAGACGCCTAAAAGGTAAGGAAAGCATTACTACCAAGAGTCAGGTGTTTCAGGAGAATGGAGATCAGAAAGACGCCTTAAAGGTAAGGAAAGCGTTACTACCAAGAGTCAGGTGTTGACAGAAGAATGGAGATCAGAAAGACGCCTAAAAGGTAAGGAAAGCGTTACTACCAAGAGTCAGGTGTTGACAGAAGAATGGAGATCAGAAAGACGCCTAAAAGGTAAGGAAAGCGTTACTACCAAGAGTCAGGTGTTGACAGAAGAATGGAGATCAGAAAGACGCCTAAAAGGTAAGGAAAGCGTTACTAGCAAGAGTCAGGTGTTTCAGGAGAATGTAGATCAGAAAGACGCCTAAAAGGTAAGGAAAGTGTCAGTTTTATTGCACATCTGCAAAATAAAATTGATGAAAGTTTAAATCAGATTTTTAGATGAACGATTTTTCGAGAAATATTTAATGACGGTAAAACTCCGGCAGCAAAATAAATTTAAAAGCCTCGATCAGATAAAGGACAGTAGAGAAACCAATGTTACGTCGGATTATTCGATATTCAATAATATTAATTTTCTCCATTAAAGACGAACTACATATGAATTTTATTTGCCTGCGGTAAGTGTACGAATGTTCTGTTAATGAAGACGGTCGTATATGCAGAGGTATTATAGATACATAGTCTAAGTAACGTCAACATTTGTGAACTCATAGTCCACAGTTTTTGACGTTATTTTTTCGAAATGTCGACTGTGTTTAAAGTGTGTATTTACTACCCCTGTTGAGGGAATGGTGTCAACATGATAGAAAAAATAATAGATGCCGTGTGTTGTAGTTGTTGGTTCATAAAGAACAAAACCTTTTTTTTTTGTAGACACTGATCATCTCTTTTAACTTGCAATGGAAAAGTATAGTCACTAAACCTAGCCTTGAGTTGATGTTTTTTAGGTTCCGATACTTACTTTTAATTTGCAATTTGGTTAAATCCTCAATGCTTTTAAAATATTCAATGCAGTTTAAATCTCACCAAGGTTTAATGACCTTCTGTTATTTGAAAGTGTATTAGCTTTTGAGTTGCCCATCGCTATAAGTTAACGTTGGCCTTTAAAGGGAATGAGTTTCACGAGCAAGGGCACTTCTGGGCCGCGTGGTGGTCCGCCCAGTGCCGTCAAGCGAAGAGATTGTTTGGAAAGATGACGTCGCGTGAAGGTCAACAGCTGCACCTGGTGATGGTAGTGATGGTGCTGGTGGAGAGGGGAGGGCGCTGGTGGAGGGGTGGAGATAGTGATGGTGCTGGTGGAGAGGGGAGAGCGCTAGTAGAGGGTTAATGGTGATGTTGGAGGGGTGATGGCATTGATGATGCAAGTGGAATACTGATGACAGTGATGGTAGTGATGGTATAGGAGTGATGGTATGTGATGGGTGTGACGGAAATGAGGGTGTAGGTGTTTGTAGTGAAGGTGAATAATTTTAAAATGATGGTAGCGATGTTGTTGTTGATAACAGTGATAGTGTTGGTGATGGTAGTGATGGTGCTGGTAGACCTGGTAATAGTGCTAGTGAACAGGATTTAAAATGGTTAGAATTTAAGGATTTAAAATTCACTTAGACATAATGATCGGTTGACAAATTATAGCAGTTTCACATAACACATATGATACTCGCCAGGTCTTCATTAGCGTGAGCTGATTTGAAGACAATATTGCCACTATAATATACTTATTATCAACATATAAGTAGGGGTAGTATATTATTTCAACTGTACATCCCACAACTGATGGATATTGTTGAAGGCTCTATATTTTAAATTGTTCAATATGTCAGCCCATTGAAACTATTGAATTATAGAACAATAAAAAAAAAATATATTTTCTTCACGGGGCAGATCAAACAGATGCAACTTTAATTTACGCTCAAAGGTACCTATTAGCTTATTATTCTTATATCTGTAGTATTGAATTATCAATGATAGTAAAGTAAATCAAAGTATTGTAATCAAACATTGCAGCCTAAAAATTGACGATAGGAACATTGAGAGATATTCCTTTGACAAAAGAGCGACAATTGTGCTCGCGACTGTTACCCCGTGATAGGGTTCTTAAGACACGCTTTTAACTAAGAGTGATAGGTCTTATTTTTTCATGGTCGGGACACACACATTTACACACCAATTAAGAAAGGGATGGATGAGACTGTAGCACAAATAATTTTCGTAGAAGTTGTTAAACAATTTCGAATCTTTGTTAAGGACGATACGATTTGGCTAATTTCCCGGCATCAAAACTGACGCTGCATTTTCAGTAGCTTTTCCGTCTTCTATTACCGAGAAACTCTGTTTCTACACCATTTTTCGACGATCGATTGACCTTTCAATTCCTCCTCTGTGTTTAAAATGAATATCTTCCTTCTGGAAAGTATCATGGCCTGCGTCTTATCGACATTACCCGTCAACTTATTGGATGTGAACAGTTCGAAATGTGGACCAATTGATTAGTCGTATTTGAAACAGTATCTTTCAGATTGCTTGCTAATGAGTGTACTTTAGTATCATCTGTGAAAAGGACAAAGGAAAACCTTACGCTAGTGTTTTTCCATGTAATTTATGTCGATAAAGAATAGTAAAGGTCCAAGAATCGACCTTTGTGGTACTCCCATATTGAGCATACTAACAGAAGATAATTGTCTATTCCCTCCCATTAGATGTTTTCTATCCGGAAATGACTTTTCATCTACCCATTTCTTAAATGGAACTAAGTCCTCAATGCTGCCATTTCAGGACCATCATTTCATGGTTCACACAATGAAACGCTTTGTTGAGGACAATAAAAATTGCAGCAGTGACGTCCCCACTATCGAACTCATCAATAACATACCCAGGGAATTTTTACAAAGCATGTTCTGTATTCTTGAAAGCCGGGAAGCCATATTGATTTTGGCTAAGTATGTTTTTAGAAACAAAGGGAGTATAATAGTCCAGCATCAAAGGCTCTTTCAGAAACTCGGCCTATCATTGGCGGCCTGATATTGGGCGATAATTTATAATGAAAGTTAAATATTTTTTTAATTGAACTAGTTTTAGGGATTTTGAGTGCACTGGTGCTTTTTTTCCGGCTGGTGTGATTCCATGGTGAATTACAATAATCTCTACCATTTATGATTGTTTTGCTGCGTCCAGGTCGGCCATGTTAAAGATTGGCTGTTCGGGGATTGCTTTCTCCAAATAGTGTTCAGAAGGGAATGTTATTGCTAGTAAAAAATTCCCTTAGGGTACCAGGTATACTGTTGGATATGTATTGAAGGCATTTAATATCGATTGTGGATCAGTGATGACCTCATCATCGACATTAGTTCAATCCGAATTACTCTGCTAATTTTTTCCAAGAAGGTTATTAATAGTTTATATACACTGATGCCATTTCTCTGAGAGATCTCAATCAGGTGTGGAATAGAATTATTGCGAGCAGTTGTAGTCAGTTTTGTGAACGGTCTTCTGTAATGCTTATATTCACTTTATTCGTAAGTTATATCATCTGAACCTCCTCGGATACCCGCTGTCATCCACAGGTTCTTATATTATTTGTAGCGGAGCTCTTTAGTTACAAGCGGGAAACTCACCTCGAAAAGTTAAATTTGTGCACTATGGATATGTGTAAAAGCATCCTTTGCGTTTACTGTGGATATTACAAGCAGCAGTTGTACACACACACACCATGTGATAGGATGTTATCACAATAGTCATGAACGAGAAATTGAGTTTGATGTATGGCACTCAAGCAGGTTTACGTTGAACTCATTTATAATATACCCTTTATTATGAGCTCCATCGATGCGACTGAAAATTTCATTCACCTCTTCAGATTTCTTTTCGAGCGATATTTCAGAAGCTCTGCGGAAAACCACTCTTATTGTTTCTATTTGGTGTTGTTGGATGCGATGGATCTGCTAATGATGGTGATGGTGTTCATAGAGGTGATGGTAGTGATGGTATAGTAACTGTTGTGCTTAAAAAGTTGCTGGTGATGATAGTGATGGTTAACCGCTCTGGTTTATCATGTTATTGCATTTGACGTTAAAACAAGGATTGCAGTCACTCCTGTTTAGGGTTGATAATTTTTGGATCTTTTGTTGTTATTTTCTTGAAACACCTTCGCAGTGTTGCAGCTGAAGCATGCGACGTGCCTGACGATGATCACAGCCCGTAGTTGAAATACAACTAACCTATTATAACTTTGGAACTTTTTTTGTTTAAATGTTATCAAATCTGCAAGTGCCGTTTATTTGATATCTTTATTTTGGCTCGTGATGAAGGTTTTCACAACTATTCGTTCGATTTGTTCTGTTAATAACGTTCACTTAAAGTTACAATGATGCTGCTTGTCGGTCATTCCCCCCTCAAACCCACTCAAACCTGTTTCGAGCGGTGCCTGTTGGAGGCCCCTTCTTCCCTCCCTTCGATGGGTGAGCCCCCTCCCTCTCGCAGGGTAAGGCTTCCCCCTCACAGGGGGAGCCACTCCCTCTTCTTCTTCCCAGGGTGAGACCTATTCTTGTAGAGAGCCCTTTCCTCTTTGGAGAGTTTGTCCACCCCTCTTCATCGGGAGTGGCCCCCTTACAGGGTGTGGACTCTTGCAGGGTAATTCCCTTCTTGCAGGATGAGACCCCCCTATCGTAGGGTAAGGTCACAGTCCCCCCCGCAGAGTGAGGCTTCTTCCTTTCGTAGGGTTGGGTCACTCCTTCACGGGTGAGACCTTTTTTGTTGTGTGAGAGCCTCTTTGTTTGGTGAGGCCGTCTTTGAAGGGCAATGCTCACCCTCGCAGGGTGTGAGGCCCTTCGCTGGCTGAGATCCACCTTGCTGGATGATCACACTTCCTCGTAAACTGAGGATGAGACTTTTCTTGCAAGGTGAGACTCCCTTCGTAAGGTGAGGCCCCCTCACGTGGGAGGCTCCCCATGCAGAGAGAGACACCCCTCGCAGGGAGATGCATCCTTGCAGGGGAAGGCCCTCATTACAGAGTAAGACCCTCCCTCGCAGGGTATGCGGTCTCCTTGCAGAATAAGGCCCCCATCGCAGGGTGAGTCCCGTATTTTTGACCGTCCGGCAGTAGTTCACAAAGACGACCTGTACGTGCAGTGAGGGAGTTGCTCTTCAGTACATTGTCGGTGTAGATTGAACATACAGGCATACCTTGGCTGAGGTACAGGGGCCAGCCAAGCATCTATGGAAAATATTTCACCACCTGGCATTAGAGCAGAAAAAATACAGTTACTGAGTACAAGTTTTTATTTCATTTTAGCGAGGTTGATTTAGACTTTTCACTTTGATGGCATATTTGGTATAGTTTGATTTGCCCTGTTCTACCTGACATGCTGATTGAACTAACGAGTAACAAGGTAGTCTCAAAGGTCATTAACATGCTTTAAATAAATTGTACACAAGATCCATTGGTATCAATCGAGAGCTAAAAATCAAGAGTTGGAGATGAACTAACTGTGGAAGGTGACATCTTTTGGGTGTCGCGTTTCAACAGCACTACACGAACGAGCTCGCCAAATGTCATCAAATGCCAGCTCAAATTGTTACATTTTCGCACATTCGTTTGACCAATTTTCTGCACAAGCTGAATTTTGTTAAAAAAAAACTAAATATTTTTCCTTGTGCGCCTCAAAATTGTTTCAAAAATTTGAAGCACGACCGTACGCATGGGAACGGATTTCTGAGGAGTACGAGCGACGTCTTGTAGAAGAAATTCGATGTTGTTTATGATTCTTCCTGTCCGAGGTCGACCAGGATGATATCTATTCTGAACGGTGCCAAGTTTCACAAATTTAATGCCAGAGTCGATTACTGCGAGGTGAGGGACCATTTCTGTTAACATAAATCTTTCTGCAAGCCCTTTGTGTCGCTGCAGTGGAACCGTTGTTATCAAAATGATACTGAACAATATCAGAAAGCTGCTTAACCGATAATTTCTAAATAAATCATAATAAGACAAAACAAAAAAATTACGTTGTTACATTTATTGCAATGTTTAGTATGTATGCTATAAATTAAATCTCCTGTATACAAACTTCCAATGGATTGCAACGAAAGTTTCTCACAATTTGTTAAAAGCGATTTATTCATATAAATAACTAGAAATGTATTCAGTGAAAATCCTGCTGATCTGGATGCAACAATAAGTAATTTGTTAGTGTCTGTTTCAATGCTATTACATCATCAAGCATTAGATAAGCCGTCGGATTGTGAACGAATAAGAGGATCCTAACCTAACGCAGTGTTGGTGCACTCAGCAGTAAAGTGACACGTGTTTGTATAAACAATATTTGTCCAGTAGTTCTAACAAAACTAGATATTTTCTTATTAGTTATTGAATGAAATTATTTTATTTCAATTCACCACAATTGAAAGCTATTAGAAATGATCTTCATTATTTAACCCAATACGAGCAGAGCCACTTGACGATTGTACAACATAACTATGCAAAAAGATGATGTCTGCCCACCACACTTCTCAAACATACAACTCGTAACATCACACGAGCGTCTGCCAACGGCGATGGGCGAGAATACACGTATCGAGGTACTGTAGGGTCAGAAGATAGGGACTTTTTTTCACATTTGCTTTAAATTTTCCCGCCTCGAGATTGTAAGTTTGAAGGTATGTATATACGTACGTATGCTTACATAAATACACATAATTTTATTGAAGAACGTTCAAATAAAAACGCAATAACTTCTTTTATTATCTGCTCCTAATTTTGCATCATAAAATACTCAGATAATGTATCTACAGTCTGTATACAATTTGTCTAACATTGTCCCACCCACCCATTCCTTCCTCCTCTTCCCCCTTCCCCCGCTCTCCTTAACTTTGCAATAGTCTTTTTCTATGGCAACTCCTGCTTGTAATTGCATAGTTTTGTCATAAAAGAGACCCAAGTCGTGACCTTATGGAAGGGTGGCTTTGTAGGGGAGGACGCGGATTTGTCTCATTGGTAAATTTGAGAGCCAAATAGCGTTAGGGATCTATGTTTCCTTCATCGTTTGGCAATTTTAGATCTATGTTAGATGGATCAATAAAGATCTGTCGCTGAAAAAATACTTTCGATGCCTTCAGTACTGATCTATGAGGGAACAGCTCTCAATCCACGTGCATGATCAACCGTCATTGGTTGGCTTTCAACCGACCGACCAATCACAGCCAACCGGTCGCAGCTGGACACTAGCACGCAACCCCTTACAGACCTATCATTTTCGTTGTGCCCTGGCTGTGGCAGAAGGAACTATGACACATGTTGAAGTGTGGATGATTGTGAAGGGTAAAGAAGAAAACCGTCGACCGAAGGTGCCTCTTCACTCTAATTGTCGACGGAGTGACCAGGAATAATGGATACAAACAAGTTAGTGAGCCATTCTCACTCGACATCACGCGCCATTTCTTCGAGTATTGAGTTGTCAAGGAATGGAACAAACTTCCAGCAAAAGTTGTAAGCAGCGATACAATCAAAACTTTCAAGTCACGTGAACAACAAATTCTACCAGAATCGCAACTAAATAGCTACCGCCTCAGCATGGACTCCCGTACGGATAAAACAGACACAGATAGATGATACTCTCCTTACTACCAAAAGACAACCTATTTTGTGCTGAGGTCCTGTTGTTATCTTCTTAGAATTATGAGCACTCGTAAACTGATCCACTCATGAGTGGTTGGAGGATGTTCATGAATGAGCCACGTAGATCACTGACGCTTTTTACCCTTCCGTTTGTGCATTGCGAATACGAATGATCGGCTTCCACTCCCCACGATGTCTGCGTCTCCCCACGATGTCTGCGGCTCCCCATGACGTCTGCTGCTCCATACCATGTCTGCGGCTCCCTACGATGGCTGCGGCTCCCCACGATGGCTGCGGTTTACCAGCTGTCGTGAAATTTGTGAAATGTTCAATCACAAGTAATTAATTCAATCGTACCTACAGATAATAATCGTCACGAAGCTGTAATTATGTCTACATATATCGTCATAAATCTGTTATTATGTCCTCAGATGTCGTCATTAATCTGCAAGTTTTATAGCTTCCTTTGATAAATAGAACAAGTAGTGACAGTTTCTTCCTTCACAACGCGACTGGCAAGATATCACATGGAGTGGCAGTTAAATACTTTTATCTGTCTAACTTCACTATTAATACTGAGAAAGTGAGCACGTAGAGAATCAGACGAAGTGGGTGTAGCGATGGGACGTCAAAGGTCGCTATAATGTGATCGTGTGGCAGTCTCTTCTTAATGAGAAGCATGATTTGCGTCGATTCACCAAATTGCGACCCAGATGATACGTCGGAAAGTTGAGGATACAACCCTGTTATTCCTACTTCAATTTGACGTTTAGATATGTACCACGACGTTAACGCCAAATTGGATTGGATTATTAACTCGTTCGGGCTTAAAAAGTACAAAAACTTTGTTACGTGACACCCTCTGTTGCTTCAGTAACAATAAAAACACGCTTAATGAAAGTTTTAATCTATATTGAACGCTGAAGTGTTAACTATTTTTCTAATCATCTCCTACTTTTTCGGAATCCTGTTATGTGTTTTGTTGCTCTGACGTCACCCGGCGACTGCGCACGGAGGCCAAAAGAGATCTTATGCTAGATACTTCTTCCAAGTGATTTAACCAAGTTCATATCATAAAAACTGGTCAGAGTATTTGCAAATAGTATTTAGATACATAATGGTGTCTAACACGAGCCATGCCAAGTCTCGCTGCTGTAGGGCGCCACCAAAGCAGACCGGTTCTCTTCAGGGCGTCGCGGCAGTAAAAGTATTCGAAAGGACGAACAGCCCCCAAGTGAGCGATGATTTATAAAGGTCAAACTTAACTCTTAATAATGCATCCAGTGAAGGGGTATGTTAATGTGGAACATTTAAGGCAACTCAGAGGGGTTAAAAAGTGGTTATGTTGTGTGCTAAAAAATTCCAGCTGAGAATTAAAAAAACAGTTTTGAATAAAAAAATACCAGCTTTTAAACATATGAAGAGTTGTCACAATAAGTCGACCAGCTGCTGCTGGCGGTGAAGAGGTGCATCGTATTCCAGATAATGCAAAATTTAGCGTGGGACAATCCGTGCACTAACTGCCTCGGGGGATAGAGAAGCTGTTGCTGTCTGAAAAGAGGGTCATCTCAACCGCACCTGTACAAGTCTGCTCTGTTTTAGTAAAGATTACAGACTATGTTTTTCCAAAATATCCTTCATAAGTCGATACCTTCTTCATCTATTAAGTGCTAGCACAGATAACTATTTGTACTTAATGCATATAGAAGTATTCCGAGTTAAGTTATTACTGAAAATAACAATTAATTGAGCAGAGGAACGTGTATATTGCATTTGAACTGTGCCATGGTATCGCATGCATTGATACATAATATGCCTAGTATTAAGGGTAGATCGAAACAAGGAGTTACCTTGCTTCATTTCCCACATTGTTTGATCAACGCTACATTATACAATTGACTATACATTAGCTATCATTTCTTCTATGATGATAAAGCATCTAACGCTAATTAATTATCATGGCTAATGAAGTACCAAATGCAATTTTCAACCTATTAGAATTAATCTCTCAAATGTCAGATACAAACTCCTAAGACCCAAATCCAGAAAGATTACAACATGCTAAACACCACGTTTGTTGTTCTGATAACTCTTCTCCTTCATTCGTCAACGGAATGTAATTTTGTAGGATATGAACCTGAGATTCAGTGTGAGGCCGAGCATATCCACCTTTGAAGGCTGCTAGAGCTGCTCAGTGGTGGGTCCAACAGAGTAGACCTCTAACAGAGCTGATGAGACATTGTTCCAGAGGCCGGTAGCTTGTCCAACAGAGTAGACCCCAAACAAAGCTGATGAGACATTGTCTCTGAGGCCTGTTACTGGAACCAACAGAGTAGACCTCTAACAGAGATGCTGAGACGTTGTCCAACAGAGTAGACCTCTAACAGAGATGCTGAGACGTTGTCCAACAGAGTAGACCTCTAACAGAGATGCTGAGACGTTGTCCAACAGAGTAGACCTCTAACAGAGATGATGAGACGTTGTCCAACAGAGTAGACTTCTAACAGAGATGATGAGACGTTGTCCAACAGAGTGGACCTCTAACAGAGATGATGAGACGTTGATTATTGAGACGATGATGAGACGTTGTCCAACAGAGTAGACCTCTAACAGAGATGATGAGACGTTTTCCAACAGAGTGGACCTCTAACAGAGATGATGAGACTTTGTCCAACAGAGTGGACCTCTAACAGAGATGATGAGACGTTGATGATGAGACGATGATGAGACGTTGCCCAACAGAGTAGACCTCTAACAGAGATGATGAGACGTTGTATCTGAGGCCGATGGCTGGTCCAACAGAATAGACCCCTAGACAAAGCTGATGAGACATTGTTTCTGAGGCCGGTGGCTGGTCCAACAGAGAAGACCTCTAACAGAGATGATGAGACATTGTCTCTGAGGCCGGTGGCTGGTCCAACAGAGCAGACCTCTAACAGAGATGATGAGACATTGTCTCTGAGGCCGATGGTTGGTCCTGCTAAGTAGACCCCTAGACAAAGCAGATGAGACATTGTTTCTGAGGCCGGTGGCTGGTCCAACAGAGCAGACCACTGACAGAGCTGATGAGACATTGACTCTTTAATATCACTTCTGATATTATTACAGGTTGAGTCATATCCCATTATCCAGCAATTTGAACTCGTGTGAACCATTAACTGGCCGACTCGTTGGATAACGAAACCGAGTTGGTTAGTGGTTATATAAATACTACAAGGCGTGTCATAGTTATTATACTGTCATACTGTTGCTATATCTTTCCCTGCTGACATGAAACGACTAGCAGAATTGCTACATGAAAACGCACAATTTATGTGTATGTAGAACTGATTGAGTTGAGCAGGAAAACAGCCACAGTTAATAATCAGCACATGCTCCGGCAATCGCTTCATCATCAAATGTATTTACATGCCCTGTACAGTTTGGTGTTTTATCCTCCAAATCACTTTCTATCAGTCAAGAAGACATTACTTACGGACCTAACCCATATCGGTTTCAGTAACACGTAGCCTGTTTACCCTTATAAATGATGCTCCAGTTGCTGAGCTGGGCGACACACCGCATCAAATTCATTCTCCCATTACTTAATCCGGTTCGCCCTGGGTAGATTTGGATAAAATGCCGTAGAAGTGTGTTTAGTTAGCGTATTTGTCCAGGTCTGTCCATCGGCGTGTTTTGCTGGTCTGTGACCGCCTGGTGCCAAACCGGGGCGGTGAAAGGGCGCCCGGTAACTGGTTTCAAGAGTCACGTTTTTCTGGTGTGGAGTTTTGGGAGTTGCTACTCTTATGTACGAAGGCTGGTCTGGACAGGAGGCTTCGAAGGCTTTCACATCAGGCCAAACTGTTAGTAGGTGCATGGATTTTTACTGGTGATGCAAATAGATGGTCGTTTGGTGGCTTGTTCGGCGTTAATGCAAAAAATGTATGTTTGGTGGCTTGATCTTTGAAAGCGTAATTTTTTTTTGCGTGTTCATATGAAGTGCCCATTAACGATCGTTGGTGGGTTGTTCGTTGATGAAACAAGACAATGATCATCGGTGGTTTGTTCGTTGATAATACAAGATACTGTTCGTTTGTGGGTTGTTCGTTGACAATACAAGATAATGATCGTTGATGGCTTGTTCGTTGATAATGCAAGATTATGTAATCTGATGGCATGTTTGTTGATAATACAAGATTGATTGTTGGTAGCTTGCTCGTAGATAATACAAGATAATGCTTGTTGGTGGCTTGCTTGTTGATAACACACGATAATGATAGTTGGTGGCTTAATCGTTGATGATACTAGATAATGCACGATGGTGGCTTGCTCGTTGATAACACACGATAATGGTAGTTGGTGACTTGTTCGTTGATGATACAAGATAATGCTCGATGGTGGCTTGCTCGTTAATAACACACGATAATGATAGTTGGTGGCTTGTTCGTTGATAATACAAGATAATGCTCGATGGTGGCTTGCTCGTTGATAACACACGATAATGATAGTTGGTGGCTTGTTCGTTGATGATACAAGATAATGCTCGATGGTGGCTTGCTCGTTGATAACACACGAAAATGATAGTTGATGACTTGTTCGTTGATGATACAAGATAATGCTCGATGGTGGCTTGCTCGTTGATAACAAACGATAATGATAGTTGATGGCTTGTTCGTTGCTGATACAAGGTAATGCTCAATGGTGGCTTGCTCGTTGATAACACACGTATAATGATAGTTGGTGGCTTGTTCGTTGATGATACAAGATAATGCTCGATGGTGGCTTGCTCGTTGATAACACACGAAAATGATAGTTGGTGGCTTGTTCGTTGATGATACAAGATAATGCTCGATGGTGGCTTGCTCGTTGATAACACACGATAATGATAGTTGGTGGCTTGTTCGTTGATGATACAAGGTAATGCTCAATGGTGGCTTGCTCGTTGATAACACACGTATAATGATAGTTGGTGGCTTGTTCGTTGGTGATACAAGATAATGCTCGATGGTGGCTTGCTCGTTGATAACACACGATAATGATAGTTGGTGGCTTGTTCGTTGATGATACAAGATAATGCTCGATGGTGGCTTGCTCGTTAATAATACAAGGTAATGTTCAATTGCGGTGGGCCCGTTAGTGCAAACAGTGTTCTGCTGTTCTTCTGAATGACGTCAGGAGCGGCTTGCGAAGAAACACAAGACTTGGTTTGCCTTTTAAGTCGAATGATATAATTCATCCGTGCGATACGGATTTTTTTTTTTAAATGATTTGATCAATCATATCGAAGGAACGTGGACTGCTTAATAAGAACTCTGCCAATGGAAAATAAAGAAGCGTGTCATATATGCGTCAGGTTTTTGATAATTTTACATTTGGTTAATTCGATGATAAATTGAAAATCCAATTTTATTCATGTAGTGGCATTAATTCGGCAATTTTTGGTTGCGTTTATTTGATGAAAAGTATTTCACTCAACTCGAAAAAGCGTTCGACTACAGACCCGTTCAGGGCAGCAGCTGGTCTGTGCCAACAGCCAACGGTCACGCAAAGAGCGCAACAACTGACAACAGTTATCTCCGTCGGAGAAGTTGGCAGGACTAAGCCAACAGCCAACGATCATGCAAAGAGCGCAACGGCTGACAACAATTGTCTCCGTCGGAGAAGTTAGCAGGACTAAGCCAACAGTCAACGGTCATGCAAAGAGCGCAACGGCTGACAACAGTTATCTCCGTCGGAGAAGTTGGCAGGAGTAAGCCAACAGCCAACGGTCATGCAAAGAGCGCAACGGCTGACAACAGTTATCTCCGTCGGAGAAATTGGCAGGACTAAGCCAACAGCCAACGGTCACGCAAAGAGCGCAACGGCTGACATAATTTATCTCCGTCGGAGGAATTGGCAGGACTAAGCCAACAGCCAACGGTCATGCAAAGAGCGCAACGGCTGACAACAGTTATCTCCGTCGGAGAAGTTGGCAGGACTAAGCCAACAGCCAACGGTCATGCAAAGAGCGCAACGGCTGACAACAGTTATCTCCGTCGGAGAAGGTGGCAGGACTAAGCCAACAGCCAACGGTCATGCAAAGAGTGCAACGACTAACAACAGTTATCTCCGTCGGAGAAGTTGGCAGGACTAAGCCAACAGCCAACGCTCATGCAAAGAGCGCAACGGCTGACAACAGTTATCTCCGTCGGAGAAGTTGGCAGGACTAAGCCAACAGCCAACGGTCATGCAAAGAGCGCAACAGCTGACAACAGTTATCTCCGTCGGAGAAGTTGGCAGGACTAACTGCCCCTCCGATAAAACCGATCAGACGAATTTGAGGGTACGACACGAACTGCTCATGACGTCTTGACGTCACACAGCCTGAACCAGCAGCAGATGGTGGCGAAGGAGTGTTCAGTAGTTGCTATACAGCAAATATTACCGTGGGACAGAGCAGGCAGTCAGAGAACAGGGTTATCGTGTTCACCAGATGTTCCAACACATGCATTAGTTACTAGAGCACAGGACATCATTTGCATTATCAAATAAACCAATTCTCCATTTGCTCCACATTTTAATATTGAACTAATCGCCTACTTGATGGGACGCATCGAATGATATCCAACATGAATTGGCATATAGATTACTTTGTAATATTCATCACATATATTGAAATATTCGACAGTATTCACACACTTTCAAAGCGCAATATTCATCATGCGGTGTTTGTATCAAGCTTGTTCTATTGCAACGTGACAAACAATTGTTGGTTCATTTTTCAATTTCTCATTAATATTTTTTTTATCCTGCTTCCCACTAACGTGTTGGAGCGACAGGGTTCGCTCCAACACGTTAGTGTTGGAGCGTCACTTGTGACGCGCCGCGTCACTTTTCCCGAACAGAAAAGTGACGCGACGCGTCTTCACCTTTAAAAATACAGGCACACAAACTGTGCAGCAAAGTAACAACAGTTGTTTGAGTCCGCCTCCTCATATCCTGACACAATCGGTGTCGGTAGACCAACAAAAACGAAGGGTGGCTTACGGTCTGCTGACGGTTGGCCTACAGTTGGCCGATGTTGGGCCGATGGCTGGATCATGGTGGCTGATGATTCGTCGATGGCTGATTGACGAATGGCCGATGAGTGATCGATGGAGATTATTGGTTGTTGTCCGGTTTTTGGCCGTCGGTTGGTCGACGATAATATGTCTTTAAATCCTGACTGGTGTGTTCAAGGGCGCCTCACAAGGAACACAAACTCTTCTCAGGGACACAAGCAGCTCTCAGGGACACAAGCAGCTCTCAAGGACACAAACTGCTCTCATTGACACAAACTGCTCTCTAGGACACAAACTGCTCTCTAGAACACAAACAGCTCTCAGGGACACAAACTGCTCTCCGAGACAGAAACTGCTTTCTGTGACAGAACATGCTTTTTGGGGCACAAGCAGCTCTCAGGGACACAAACTGCTCTTAGGGACTCAAACTGTTATCAGTGACAAACTGCTCTCAGGGACACAAGCAGTTCTCAGGGACACAAACTACTTATAGGGTCACAAATTGCTCTCAGGGACACAAACTGCTTCTAGGGACACAAACTGCTCTCAGGGACACAAACTGCTTTCAATGACACAAACTGATCTCAATGACACAAACTGCTTTCAAAGGCACAAACCACAAACTGCTCTCAGGGACACAACTGCTCTCTAGGACACAAGCAGCTCTCAGGGTCACAGACTACTTTCAAAGATACAAACTGCTCTCTGGGACACAAAACTGCTTTCTGGGACACAAGCAGCTCTCAGGGACACAAACTGCTCATAGGGACATCAACTGTTTTCAGAGACACAAACTGCTCTCAATGAAACAAACTTATTTCAGGGACACAAATTGCTTTCAAAGACACAAGCAGCTCTCAGGGACATAAACTGCTCTCAGGGACACAAACTGCTCTTAGGGACGCAAACTGAGCTGAGAGACACAAACTGCTTTCAAAGACACAAACTGCTCTCATGGATACAAACCGCTTTCAGAGATCTAAACTGCCCTCAGTAACACAAAGTGTTCTCAGAAACACAAACTGCTCTCAGGGGCAGAACTGCTCTCAGATAAGCAAACAGATCTCTGAGATACAAACTGCTCTCAGAGACACAAACTGCTTTCAGGGGCACAAACTGCTCTCGGAGAGACAAACTGCTCTATGAGACACAAACTGCTCGTAAAGACACGAAAAATTTAATAAAGTCCGTGGGCGTAATCTCTTTCGCCGCCGCCACTAGAGGGCCACCACTCGGCTGATGGCCGAGTGGTGGCCATCATTCATCGAGATCAGGCAATTTGAGGCCGACAAAACACAGACGGCTTCTCTTGTAGCTCGGAAACAAAGGAACTTGGAAAAGGAAGAGGACCTTTGGTGCCCGTACGTCTCTTCTCAAAAGACGCTACTCGACACTACTCGAAAGACTTTATTACAACATTACTGCTCTTTGTTATTGATTCAATAAGGGTTCAATTTTCGACGAATGGAATCCGTGCAGGCGTGTTTTTTGAAGCGAGTCGAGAAGAGTTCTTTGTTCAGTACGCGAACACAAAGGTTTTGATTTTTTTCCATAGCTCGTTCAGTTGACTCTAATAATATGTGGTAGTGACCATCTAATAAAATCGCTGCTCTGGGTCACTGCCCTCCTTGAATGCACATGCTATACTCTTCATAATGTTATATGTATGTATGTGTAGAGACAGAGATGTACCTGGATGTGCTGAGCTCTCTAACTGGCCAATGCTGTCAATATAGTTAGGCTGAACACAATTACTTGTCATCTATGCCACGCCCTATCGCCTAATAAATACTTGGGCGTGGCATTTCATTACATTTGAAGTGAATTGTATCGTCGTTATTATTTTGTCCGAAAACTGAACGGCTACAAGCGGAAGGATCTGAAACATTAACACATTCCTTAAGGTATACTCAGAGGAAAAGTGCTGCGCATTGCAATGCACAACAAAATTATTATTGAAAATGTCCTAAAAAACAATACTCTGTCGCACATTGAAGATTATATTCTGTGTATTGAAAGTGGGCATTGGATAGATACCCAATGAAACAAACAGAGCAACCTTGCATCCAGGGTTGAACCTTTGACTTGCCTCGTTTGAGGCAGAGTCTTTACCCGTGAGTGACTGGTTGATGGAAGCCGCGACTGAGGCCGAGTTTTTGCTGTGAGTGACTGGTTGATGGGAACCGCGTTTGAGGCCGAGTCTTTACCCGTGTGGAACTGGTTGATGAAAGTTGCGTCTCAGGCCGAGTCTTCACCCGTGAGTGACTGATTGATGGAAGCCGCGTCTGAGACCGAGTCTTTAACCGTGAATGACTGGTTGATGGAAGTCGTGTCTGAGACCGAGTCTTTTCCCGTGAGTGACTGGTTTATGGAAGCTGCGTCTGAGGCCGAATCTCTACCCGTGAGGGACTGGTTGATGGAAGCCGCGTCTGAGACCGAGTCTTTACCCGTGAATGACTGGGTGATGGAATCCGCGTCTGAGGCCGAGCCTTTACCCGTGAGTGACTGGTTGATGGAAACCGCGTTAGAGGCCGAGTCTTTACCCGTGTGTGACTGGTTGATGGAAGTTGCGTCTAAGGCCGAGTCTTTACCCGTGAGTGACTGGTTGATAGAAGCCGTGTCTGAGACCGAGTCTTTAACAGTGAATGACTGGTTGATTGAAGCCGCGTCTGAGGCCAAGTCTTTATACCCGTGTGTGACTGGTTGATGGAAGCCGCGTTTGAGGCCGAGTCTTTACCCGTGAGTGACTGGTTAGTGGAAGCCGCGTCTGAGACCGAGTCTTTAACCGTGAATGACTGGTTGATTGAAGCTGCGTCTGAGACCGAGTCTTTAACCGTGAATGACTGGTTGGTGGAAGCCGCGTCTGAGGCCGAGTCTTTACCCGTGAGTGACTGGTTGATGGAAGCCGCGTCTGAGGCCGAGTCTTTACCCGTGAGTGACTGGTTGATGGAAGCCGCGTCTGAGGCCGAGTCTTTACCCGTGAGTGACTGGTTGATGGAAGACGAAAAGTGGAAATATTTATTTGGCCCATTGTCGATTGAGACGCTGTCGATGATGTATGATAAGCTTGTTTTGTTATTAATAGTTTGATAAGATTTTTGCACACACTGCATTTCCGATGATTTGGATGTAAATCTGGTTGTTTGCATCTTCTTTTGACAATATCAGTTCATATTAATTTTGAAGAGAAATACATGTTTTCAATTTTGATGTGCACGACGTATTCCCGATGACGGACTGATGGTTGATAACAGCATGCTTGCGCTTGCTTATCTCCTGCTCAGAGCAAACAGTCTTTACCAATCATTGACTGTTTCACAATCCATATTTAACTGTAAATGTTCATGTCACCGCCTTCCAGCATCGTTAATGCCAGTGTGCATTCAACGTTATGAGTGCACACTAAATGAGCATCCGAAATGACCATAAAAGTGGAATCGACTTTTATGTACCTTTTCAAATCTCGAGTTTATTTTGAGTTTTCTGAAACTCAGGTTTTTTCTCGGTATTTTCTGAGATATGCCAAAGTGAATCAGGATTTGTTTATCTGATGATACAAGCAATCAGTGGTGCAGACAATTAAACCCCGATCTCGTAAAAATAGTCTCATTGACGCATGATGTATTTCATTGTTGCCTACAAAATCTACATTTCTTCAGTTCAAGATAAAATTAAATGTTTTTTTCGATAAATCAAGCTGGGTAAAGCCGGATGCATGAACGAAAACTGTAAAAAGAGTTCATGATAATGGCGAGGACACAACTGTTATATACCCTATTGTATTAAATTTATTATATTAGATGGCACTGTCAAGGTTGAAATTGATTGTATTCAAACTATGGTCATGCTTTCAGACTGGTGAGGATGGCGTGCACCGCAGCTGTCCTAGCAGCGCTGGGATTGGTCACTCTCCTGCTCACAGGCCAGGCAGCCCCTCCCCCTCAGAGGCAAGGGGCGGAGCTTCGTTTCATGGGATCTGAGGTTGACTACAATGTGCAGGTCCGTATTTTGATGTTAGACCTTCACCACTAAATGTTTATTTTTTATTTTTACAAGTTCAACATTTGATTTGAGAGGGCAGTTACTTGATCAACGGTGTAGTACTAAAGTACTGTAGTGAGGGAGGGGGCTGAACACTCTTCATGCCCTTGCGACGTCAGCAACAGTATTTTAACGTCAATCGTCGCATTTATTTTTTCAATGTAGGATGTAAGCAAAAGTTGCCTAGTCCCGCCCAGTGCGGCTACCTTCTTCCTCTATGACGTAAGCAAAAGTAGCCTAGTCGCACCCTCTGCTTTACGTTCTCCGTCTATGACGTAAACAAAAGTGACCTGGTCCTGTCAACTTCAGTTGCTATCTATGCAAAGCAGAATTAGTGTATCTCCGCCCACGACGGCGACACATTTTCCTAGACAGTGCTTTATTCGGACTTCTGTAAATTGAATAAATTTAGGATATTTTAGATCATCACACTTTATTTCTGTGATATTGAATTCTTCTAGAATGGCAACAATAGTGCAGGACCATGATTTTATCATTTGTTCTTACAACACATGAATGCGGGAGGGATATTTGGCAGGACATGTTTTGATGAGAAGAGAATGGATGATTCAGAAGAACAGCTACGCAGTAAAACATTATAAATAGTCTTTGTTCCGTGATATTTAATCAGAAGTTGTTGACACCAATGTCATGAATAAAACTGAACTTATGCATAAACAAGAAGATGTGTAAACAGCAATTTGTTCATTTTTAGAGCAAAAAATTGAGTGCACGACGTTAATATGAAATACATTAGGGGCTCCAGTCCTATCGAATTCGCGATATCTTTGCAGCTGCTTACCCTGAGGTAACCAATTGCCTTACTTGAAAAAGCGGTCCACTTGGAGTTAATAAGGGTGTAAGAAGATTCCGTTGCCACTGTCATATTTAATCCCAAACCAATATACAACATTCAAGCTTGCAAGCTCATGTGATCCTTTGTGCTACACTGAAGCAGGTTCACGATAGGTAGTGAAACGTGGGTTGCAAAGTCCCTAGATTAAAATGTGCAGATCGAAAATTTGTTTTGTCATATCAGCTCGGATCACTTATTGCAGGTGATACAGTGTGCTTATAATATAATACTTGCATACTGTTTGGCAGTCATTCACACTGCTATCCTTCCGTGTGTCATCACCCTGTATGACCGTCATTTACATTGCCATCCTTCCATGTGTCATCGCCCTGTATGACCGTCATTCACATTGCCATCCTTCCATGTGTCATCGCCTGTATGACCGTCATTTATATTGCCATCCTTGAATATGTCATCGCCCTGTATGACCGTCATTTACATTGCCATCCTTCCATGTGTCATCGCCCTGTATGACCGTCATTCACATTGCCATCCTTCCATGTATCATCACCCTGTATGATCTTCGTTCACATTGTCATCCTTGCATGTGACCTCGCTCTGTATGACCGCCGTTCACATTGCCTCCTTCCATGTGTCATCGCCCCGTATGACCATCATTCACATTGACCTCCTTCTATGCGTCATCGCTCCGTATGACCGTCATTCACATTGCCCTCCTTCCATGTGTCATCGCCTGCATGATCGTCATTCACATTGCCCTCATTCCATGCGTCATCGCCCCGTATGACCGTCATTCACATTGCCCTCATTCCATGTGTCATCGCCCTGTATGATCGTCATTAACATTGCCCTACTTCCATGCGTCATTGCCTGTATGACCGTCATTCACATTGCCCTCATTCCATGCGTCATCGCCTGTATGACCGTCATTAACATTACCCTCCTTCCATGTGTCATCCCCGTGTATGGCCATCCTTCACATTGCCCTCGTTCCATGTGTCATCGTCCTGTATGAACGTCATTAACGTTGCCCTCCTTCCACGAGTCATCGCCCTGTATGACCGTCATCCACATTGCCCTCCTTTCATGTGTCATCGCCCTGTATGATCGTCATTAACATCGCCCTCCTTCCATGTGTCATTGCCTGTATGACCGTCATTCACATTGCCCTCCTTTCATGTGTCATCGCCCTGTATGACCGTCATTAACATTGCCCTCCTTTCATGTGTCATCGCCCTGTATGATCGTCGTTAACATTGCCCTCCTTCCATGTGTCATTGCCTGTATGACCGTCATTCACATTGCTCTCATTCCATGCGCCATCGCCCTGTATGACCGTCATTAACATTGCCCTCCTTCCATGCGTCATCGCCCTGTATGATCATCATTAACATTGCCCTCCTTCTATGTGTCATCGCCCTGTGTGATCGTCATTAACATTGCCCTCCTTCCATGTGTCATCGCCCTGTATGATCGTCATTAACATTGCCCTCCTTCCATGTGTCATCGCCCTGTATGACCGTCATTCACATTGCCCTCCTTCCATGTGTCATCGCCCTGTATGATCGTCATTAACATTGTTCTTCTTCCATGCGTCATCGCCCTGTATGACCGTCATTCACATTGCCCTCCTTCCATGTGTCATCGCCATGTATGACCGTCAATCACACTGCCCTTCTTCCATGTGTCATCGCCCTGTATGGCCGTCATTCACATTGCCTCCTTCCATGCGTCATCGCCCTGTATGACCGTAATCGCCCTGTATGACCGTCATCGCCCTGTATGACCGTCATCGCCCTGTATGACCATCATCGCCCTGTATGACCGTCATCGCCCTGAATGACCGTCATCGCCCTGTATGACCGTCATCGCCCTGTATGACCGTCATTGCCCTGTGTGCGAAGTGACGCAGGGGGCCGAGAATGTCGTGCGATGTTTAAAGCATTACTTTTAATACACGATAATGATATTGTTATTATTCCGCCTTTATTAATACAATTGGTAAGAATTAATTATATTTGAGCCTTAATAACAGAATATACATATGTTACACATTTAGGTTCACTATAAAATATAAACCAATCATATACATGAAAGTCGTCAAATTTTTGGAGGATCAATTTCTATTGCAAGACGTCAACTCAGTATGTGATAAATGTGGTAAAATCATGATTCTGCGACACAGTATTAAACGACATGAAAATTGTTTAAATATTTAAATCACCGAATACAAAATTGGCTTTTAAAAGATTTACCAATAGACTTGAATGGAATTTTGTCAAGTAAAATGGCTTACCTCGGAATCCGAGGCTTCATAAAGCAGTGGTTCTGTTTCTATTAGTCAGAGACAACTACGTTTGTTTGGTTTGGAGTATCTGTCCTACCCTGTAAAATGTGGCCTCGGTTTGTCTCAGGAATAAGTTATAGGGACACTATTGTTTTCACTCTATATAAATGATATATTCAATGTCCCTGATTTGCGTAACTTTGTGTACTTTACTGATGAAACCCCCATACTTGCGGCAGGCAAAAATATTCCTAACTTTGTTAATCGAGCGAATAGAAAAATAATTAAAATTATCCAGTTATTTTGTTTGTCTCTCCAATTTGAAAAAAAAAATCACACGTGATCATCTCACAAGTAGAATTTCATAAAGGTTAGAAATCGTTAACTACAGAACTATTTAGAAGCAGTATTAGACGACCATCTTTAATCCAATTATCATTTCCAATTTGTAACAAAAAATATTTCCAAATTCGTAGGAATCATGTATAATCCGTCTTCCCGCCTACCATCTATTGAAAATTTACTTCTATTAAGTGAATCCCATTTCGTGTACGGTGTGACAGCGTGAGGATCAGTGGGCCTCACCAACATAAGGAGGCTACATGTGGTCCAGAACAGAACAGTATCACTGTTGCCTTGCGTTCGTATACGGTGTGACCGCGTGAGGATCAGTGGGCCTCACCAACATAAGGAGGCTACATGCGGTCCAGAACAGAACAGTATCACTGTTGCCTGGAGTTCGTATACGGTGTGACCGCGTGAGGATCAGTGGGCCTCACCAACATAAGGAGGCTACAGGCGGTCTAGAACAGAACAGTATCACTGTTGCCTTGCGTTCGTATACGGTGTGACCGCGTGAGGATCAGTGGGCCTCACCAACATAAGGAGGCTAC
The DNA here is from genome assembly GCA_016164225.1 of Gammarus roeselii. NCBI lineage: Eukaryota > Metazoa > Arthropoda > Malacostraca > Amphipoda > Gammaridae > Gammarus > Gammarus roeselii. The sequence goes on along the minus strand of SDVV010000332.1, from coordinate 10,559 downwards.
AGGCGGTCCAGAACAGAACAGTATCACTGTTGCCTTGCGTTCGTATACGGTGTGACAGCGTGAGGATCAGTGGGCCTCACCAACATAAGGAGGCTACAGGCGGTCCAGAACAGAACAGTAGCACTGTTGCCTTCCGTTCGTATACGGTGTGACAGCGTGAGGATCAGTGGGCCTCACCAACATAAGGAGGCTACAGGCGGTCCAGAACAGAACAGTATCACTGTTGTCTTGCGTTTCTAACCGTGATAAAAATTGATCCATCTGTAATATTAGACGAACACAGACGCCTTTATTCTAAAATTGCGGCTGCCAAAACTGAGCACCGTCACTGTACCAGATTCACTGTACCTCCCTCTCATCACAACAAACCAACTCCTAACAATCATTCATCTTTTACTCCCTAAACTGTGGAATGCTTTGCCTCCTGATGTAAAATAAGTCAGCACTTCACTTGGACAATTCAATAACAAACATAAATGATATATGCTCTCTTCATTTACTGTATGGCTCTAGAGAATCGAGCTCTACCGCCAAATTCAATTTAATTTTTTTTTTGAAGTTGCATGTCTCTCGTTTTTTTTCAACATATCATTCGTGTATTTGACGCACAGTTTTTTCTTACACATTCCTTCTGTTAACTGATTCATCTTGCCATCTGTGTAAATTTTGTATTTGTATATGAACATTTTTCGCCTCATTGCAATTCAGGCTACTTTTAGGCTTGGAGAAAGAAACGTTTAAGATTTTCCCTCCGTTGCTTTTTCCATAATTTTGTTGCATCTGTGTACTAACACGTGACATGACTCAACAAAACGTATTAGTATTGTTATTATTTTAATCATTATATTTTACTGATTGTTGGTATTACTCTTGTTATCATTATATATAGCACATGTTATATTGATTTAAATAATTCTACTTCGATATATTTATACGCAGCTAATGTCATATCCGTTACTTTTCTACTGTCATTATGTGAATTAATTTGTTTCTTTCTGTACTATAGAAGAGCATGTCTCCACGACCGAACAATTTCCACTACGGGATCAGTGGTCTATTTAGTTTATAAAGAGACGCTTCTTCATGCTCTTATTCGAGTGCTTGAGCATAACACGATATCCATTATTGCAACAATGGAACAACACTGCTGCAATGTTGCAGTACAAAAGATGGTGAGAGCTCTCATTTTCTATGAATCTTATCACAAAGCTCTGAGGGACAATGACGGAGCTTCAACGCCCTCCGTAACGTTTCGTCACGTGTCGCTACGGTTCGTGATTAGTAATGCAGCTATGAGACATCATCGGCCCGCTACCTGTTCACTATTGCATCCTCCTTGTTTAGAAAAAGCATGAATATGGCTGTTGCAACAAAGGATGCTCCTAAGCGGGTTCAGCCACTCTTATGACGGATTGAAGTGTAAGGATGGAAAACTTTGTTGGTGCTTTGACATGACATTTTCCCAATCATTGTTGTCGGTTGTGTTGGCACAAAGCGCGTGACAAACATGGAACAGCAAGCGCTCACATATCCCTTCTATTGTGAGCCAACAAGTATCAGAAGGCCGTGCTCGTGTGTAGTGATGATCAAAATGCAATATTTGAACACATTTCCAGAGAAATTTGTTTTAACACATTGCATAACAAAGACACAGAAACAGAACAATTGGATCATATATTTGATTATGCCCAGTTTTGTGGTTTATAAGCAGGCCTTTGTTATGTCTGGGAGGAGACAATGCCTCTAATAATATATTGTTGTTCCAGGCACATCCCATGGCCCTGACTGAGAGTTGGCCACGCCGCAATAATATCAAAGGCCTTGAAAAATTCTATCTGCGATCATTCTCATTTGCTTCAGTTCCATTGGAGCGCGCTACATGATTGCGGCTGCCAATGCCCGTGCACTGGACATTATATCCCTCTCTCTGAATCAAAGGGACTAGCACAAAGGCGCGGTTGACAATGCCAGTACACTGGACATTATATTCCTCTCGCTGAATCAAAGGGACTAGCACAAAGGCGCGGTTGACAATGCCAGTGCGCTGGACATTATATCCCTCTCTCTGAATCAAAGGGATTAGCACAAAGGCGCGGCGGCCAATGCCAGTGCGCTGGACATTATATTCCTCTCTCTGAATCAAAGGGGCTAGCACAAAGGCGAGGCGGTAAAATGCCAGTATACTGGACATTATATTCCTCGCTCCGAATCAAAGAGACTAGCACAAAGGCGTGGTCGACATTAAATGGCTTCAGTGTTCATCACTTGTCAGTAGTTTAAAGTGTATCGACGGAATGTTGCGTCGGTATTTCGAGTGATGTAGCAGGGCAAGATCAAATTATTCTGACCTAATTGACTGGGTCGACGATGCCTCAGTGGACTCCGAGTCTGTTGATTCGCAACTGATGACGGTAACAACGAACATCGAAGACGAATTGTGTTCCTTTTGTCCCAAACGTTGCGAGGCATCAAATTACTGTAGAGTATTGGGTGGAAATCAGATTGGGTTGGAGTATAAATCGCATCAGATTATGGCAAAAAATAATAACACAATTTTCACCTACAGGTTGAGAACAACACTTCATCCAACCTCAAACTCCAATCGAACTACAAACTACGTAAGCCTCAAGGAGAACCTTCCCAGAAGCAGCTTCCAAAGGACCTCGATTTCGTGGATGATGCCCCAAACCTCGCCTCCGAAGACTACAGCCCCGACGAAGGCACCGCAAGTCTGTCCAAGCCCAAGAAGCAGAGCACAGGAAGCCCCAAGAAGTACACTCCAGTTCCTCCTCCCAACCCGCAGGTGTACGTCCTCCCCACTGAAGACGTGAGGCTCGTGTTTCCCGATGACGATGAAAACGATATGGCGGCGGGGATACGGGCCGTGGATGAAGAGCTTGGACGGCCCTCTGACTTGCACGCCATCATATTGGAGTCGGGGGAGGACGCAGACACCTTTTCCAGGTGGGGGATATAATTTTAATTGCTGATATCTTCGGGGTGAAGAGATGCTAGGGGGATCCCTGGTGGCTGTATTCGTGTGAATGCAAACTCCACGTCATTGATGCACGAACACATTGTTGTCCTTGTTCTTAAATGTCAGAATATCCTCCTAGATTCCATTTTTCAGTAGCTTCTTGAATGCTTGGGTGATGTTGTTACGTACCAAAAAGTAACACATTTTTCACAGTAACTGAAAGCAATTATGTCCGAACCTTATGCACGAGAGTGAATTCGAAAACATATCCCAAAATACTTGTTTTTCAGGTGTTTCAGCTGTTGCACGAATTTTAATTTACTTCTTAATTCCATAAAATTAACAAACTCGATCTGTAACTCGAATACCTTATTTAATATAGTTGTACTCTTGATTTTTTGTATATTCTAGGTTTAAAAAAAAACTTCGAAAAAGACCTGAATACCACGAGGCTTCTCGTGAAGAAAAGATCCTATTACAATTATTATTATTTAATTGATATTTTTCTTCACGACGAGACATGGAAACATTTGAAGACCATTTACGTGTTACGTATAAGGTAAGGAAACTAAGCTCATCCCTCTCACAGCTCGTCACTGTTGTGTGTAGCTCACTAACATAGTGTTTCTTCTGTTCGTAGGGCACTTCACGAATATCAGTCTCGGAACTACCACTCCAGGACGGTACGTTGCTGTTCAGACTAACTTAAAAAAGCCTCAAAATATCAGAGGCTCAACAAAGTTGGTTTGTATGAGAATACAGTTTAAGATCTTGCTGTCAAGTGATAGTGTTTCCAACTCTACAATTACGCAGATTGCTAAGGTTTCAATTAAGAATGTTGCCCTGTCATCAACGATTCTAAATATTGTCATGTCACCAACAAGCCTAAATGTTGCCCCGTCTCCAAAGAGCCTAAATGTTACCCCGTCTTCGAAAAGCCTAAATGTTGCCCCGTTTCCGAAGAACCTAAATGTTGCTTCGTCTCCGAAGAGCCTAAATGTTGCCCCGTCTCCGAAGAGCTAAATGTTGCCTCGTCTCCGATGAGTGTAAATGTTGCCCCGTTTCCGAAGAGCCTAAATGTTGCCTCATTTCTGAAGAGCCTAAATGTTGCCCCGTCTCCAAAGAGCCTAAATGTTGCCCGTCACCGATAACAGCCTAAATGTGGAACCGTCTCCGAAGAGCCTAAATGTTGTCCCGTATCCGACGAGCCTAAATGTTGCTCCGTCTCCGAAGAGCCTAAATGTTGCCTCGTCACCAAAAATGTAGTTTTGAAATTTGTTCAAGTTAAGTTATTTCACGTATTGCGATTAAAGATATAAAATATCATTACATGAAGCCCAATGAAATATTTGAAATGTCACCTCAATACATGATTTTTTTGTCTTGTTTTCTAATAAGTTGGTACCGAATGGACAGCAAACAAATATCAGATGTGACGCGGTGGGTGCTGATATCAGACCACTCACATAACAAACAGTCGTATTGAGTTAGGCTCAAACGTCCAGGGTTCAGACCACAAATCTCGAATGCCGGCATGGAAAGTTTGAGATAAAGTTAGTTTGTAATTGAAAACATTCTTCCATAGATGATATTGTCACATAAACAAATGGAGTACCTTTAGTCAATTTTCTCGGCCGGCTAAATTATCGTGATGACTATTGAGGGATTCAACTTATTTGATCGCCCTATTTATCGTCACGTGCGAATGGAAGGAAGACAATGAGACTTACAACGATAGCTAGTCCAGGAAGGGTTTAAATTGAAGATGAAATGTACAAATAGATGTTGGAATTTTGCAGGTGATGATACATCGTTCGAAGTAGAGACTCATACTTTCCAATGCGACAAACTTACAGCACATACCTGACGTTCTTGAAGGTCTCCCATGTTGAGCCTCGTGCTTCTCGGTATAGTCTCTATCAAACCCAGAATTCCGTCCTTCCTTCTCCAATGAAGACAGAGGACCGAGAGGTCAGAGCTTGTATTGATTGCTTGGCCGAGCCCCTCATTCCTGAGGGAATTCTTCTGTTCTTTGTTGCCTGGAATGAGATAGCTTTTTTTCTCGGTTTGGAAAATGGCGGTGAATGGATGGATTTTGGCGCTGCTCTAAAGCGCCTTTCTGTCATTGGTGTCTTGTTTAGAAATGAGTTGGACGCAGACGAGATTTAACTAATAAAAGCTGTCGGGCCCTACGGCTCACACTGATACTGGACCTCCTTCTTGACCCGTTGCGTGGTTCTGGCATTATCCCAGCCGCTGCCCCCCCCTCACCCCCATCTGTCTGAGTCAGCCTGGCCTCTATACCTGTATCTATCTGAAAAAAAGCTTAAAAATATTTTCTAAAGTGAATTACAATGATTTTTTATACCGCCCTTAGAAATCTGCTGAAACTAGGCCACCAATTCGTTGAATATTATGTTTGTCGTCGATAGAATTGAGGAAACAATAATTTGAACGCTTCAAATATGATCGGTGCCAATTTTTACACTGTCTCAGTTGTTCAAAGCTACTTATTACATTGGAAGTGCCATGAAATGTAGTGGTATATTAATTGCACCCACTATAGTTTGAAATCCAATAATTTATCTTCCATGTGCTCCAATTTTTTGTATCGACCCAATCGATATCGGGTAAAGCTAATCTACGTGAATTGGAAACCTATTTGATGCCAACATTCTTGCCATGATACACTTAGAATGAGAGGTGTTCCAAATCAATTCGCATGAAACTTGTATAATACATATCTTACATTTTTTAGTCTCTTTAATTAATGTCAAATAAACTCATGTTTTATTGTACCAATTTTCTAGCGAGGAAAATAGCACCTACGCGAGATTTACGCACGAAATATTTGTCTAGTCGTTAAACTAGGTTCAAACTCAGAGGATCAAAATCGCAACCTTAAACTCTTTCACAGTCACAAAGTGTGTTTCTTTGGCTCACAACAGAACCAACATTCTCTTTAGTCGTCATTAATTTATGATTGTATTCCAGGAACCAGAGGAGCCGTACCACTCGCAGGTGACGCAGCAGCATCTCCAGCCTCAGCTTCAGTCGCACCCACAGCCTCTCTACTCATCACCCCACCAGCAGCTCGCACATCAGGCTCTGGAGCAGCCCAGCCCATGGCAGCTGCTCCCCCAGCAGCAACTACAACATTTTCAACCAGGTTTCCAGAAGCAGTACCAACAGCCCTACCAGCAGATCCCCGAAATGGTCCTGAGACCAGCAAGTAAAACTCGTAGGAGCAGCCGAGTGAGGCGAAGCGTGGCCTTGAATGAAGAGGAGGCGTTGTTCTTCGCCGAGGGGAGGCAGAAGAGGGGAGCGGATGATGACAGTGAGGAAGAGTACGACAGTGATGAAAATGAAAGTGATGAAAAGCCCCCTAAAAAGAAGACAAAGCCATCTGGAAATAAGAGGCCAATGGAAAGTTTTGAAAGTGACGAAGTAAGGAAACCTCCTCTAGCACCAAAGCCGTCAAAAGTTTCCACAACTCCAAAGACTAACATAAAACCACAGAAAACTAAAACCACGCCTGTACCCAAAACCACAACAAAATCGGATCTTCCTGTCACTACAAAGAAGCCCGTTAAAGTGACTCCATCTAAACCCATTCCACATAAAATTCCCAGTACACCAGCAACTATTTCAGCAGTGGATGTTACGGGGGTCACCGAAGCAAATCCTTCCTCAGCAACCGCATTGCTGACCGAACCGGCGCCAACGGATGAGGACTTACTGACAACTTTATCGGAATTTGTTGCAGCAACAGACAAGCCTGAAGTTCTTCCTAAAGCTACTAAAGTAAAGGTTTCAGCTGCAAAAAGTTCCGCGTCTCAGGAGAGCTCTGAAGACAGAGCAGAAGATCCATCGACCAAGGAAAGCAGTGTTGAAGACAGTTCAGAACTTCCTGATAGTGTGGAGGTGAGCAAAGAGAGTGTGACCCAACCTCCGACTCAGAGTTCTGACTACGACAGCGTAGAAGAAAGTTCCGAACAACCAGATAGTTCTGAATCAGATGATGCTGACTTTTCCAAGAGTATCGAAGACAGTTCGGAATATACGGACAGCGTAGAAAATAGCTCGGAAAGTCCGAATAGTCCAGAAAACAGCTCAGAGGATCCTGGCAGTACTGAAAATGGTACAGGGAGTCCGAACAGTAAGGATGATAGTTCTGAGTACTCCGACAGCAAAGAGAAGAGTCTAGAAAATAGCTTAGAGAATAGTAGTGAGAATTCAATGAGTTTGGAATTGATCTCAAAGATAGAAAACAGCTCTGAATATCCAGACAGCAGTGAAAATTATATAGACTCAACGGAAGGTCAAAATAAAGAATTTAATATGAGGGATAGCAGTGAGGATAGTGCAGAGAAGGAAAGCGTGGAGAGCACGGAGAGAGCCAGCATGGAAAGCATTGAGAGGGATAGCATAGAAAGCACTGAGAAGACTAGCATTGAAAGCATGGAGAGCACTAGCTTGGAAAGCATTGAAAGAGCCAGCTTGGAAAGCATTGAAAGAGCCAGCATGGAAAGCATTGAGAGGGATAGCATAGAAAGCACAGAGAAAACTAGCTTAGAAAGTTCTGAGAAGCTTAGCATTGGCAGTACGGAAAGGGCTAGTTTGGAAAGCATGGAAGGAGGCAGCATGGAATCTAAAGAGAGAACTAGCATAGCAAACAAAATGGGGGCCAATGCTACTGAAGTAGTCGAGCCAAAGATTGCTTCCCAAACGCAACATCCAATTGAGCTGGAGGAGTTGAAGTCCTACGTGAGCGTGGAAAATGAGATATAAGGCAGGGCTCGGAATGAAGTAAAAGACGAATGGGCGTTTGAAACAGAAAATAGATTGTGGTAAAATAAAAGAATTGTTTTATGAAAGAGACAATTCTATTAAGGATTTAAATTTTATTTAGGAAAATTGTATGATGACAAAATCACAGAAATATTCGAATTTACACATGATTCGTACCAAGTCTTCGTCGGGGTGAGCTGTACTGAGGACAACATTCGTAGGTCTTTATTCAAACTGCCCCCTCATATTATTATAGGTATTATGGAAGAGTAAAGTATGAAACAACGATAACTGATTCGAGGTTACAATTGGCGATACAAATATATTATTGATGAACCAATTTTCATGTGTTGACATTAACGTACATGCATGGATGTAAGCTCTGTGTGCAGTGGAATGCCTAGTTTATTGTATTGTACATACATTTGTTATTATTGTCCGCCCACGGTTGGTAGGTACAACTATTTGGTACGTATATTGGTACGTATATAGGTACGTATATTTGTGATCAATTCCCGTCCACTGTGGCTAGAGCTACATCGCCTTATATCCCAAGTACATGCAATTGTTATGAACTGCAAATGTTATTGCGTTACAGATTTGGAAATGTTGGAACAGTTATTATTGTAAGTGTTACAAGAAATTGACATATGGCGTAGATATTTTCGTATATGTGCAGTCACAATGGGTTTATTCTACACCATAAAGAGACGTCACCCATTCGTTTTGGGGATAAAACAGAACAATGGTCATTTAATGTTCGAATAAAGTTGTTTATACCCCCCTTGTTATGCAAAATAAGAGCGATGGCATTTGACTCGAATGCTAATCTCCGCACACCTAAAATTAATGCAAGTGACCTGGCGTCTATTACTGCAACTGAACTGTCGTCTATTACTGCATGTGACCTTTCGTCTATTACTGCAAGTGACCTGTCGTCTATTACTGCAAGTGGCATGGCGTCTATTACTGCAAGTGGCCTGGCGTCTATTACTGCAAGTGACCTGTCGTCTATTACTGCAAGTGACCTGTTGTCTATTACTGCCTAAAATTATTCCAAAAAGCCAAGGTGCGAGAGACGCCCGTCGATGGGCGGTGTTGTCAGGTTCAGTCTCTAATTTGACACTGCTGAATAGTAATACACTTGAGGAGAACCGCCCCCTTTGGAGCAGTGTCGGTATATTACTTCTTATCTGATTACTGCCAGATGCCACTAAATCATTCTGTGTCTTAGAAATGAAGGGTTTTATTCTGTAACTTACAATTCGTTTTGAGTATAACGGAATTGAGATCAATCCAAACAAAGTTCACTTACCTGAACTCAGAACCTCCGACACTTCAGCGTACCGGGTTCTTGTTGAACTTGACGTTCTGTACATGAACTCTTCTTTGATAGCATAGGCTCAAAATCTTCATATTGTAAACACAAAACACTCTATTGTGATTTTTAAAGCTCTCTTTATAGAAGGTCGTGTTTTATTTCCATGCATCCCGTTCTTTTCAGTCTAGTATTCTAGTGGACCAGTGGTGCAGTGGATTAGTGCTCCAGTGGTCCAGGCGTAGAGCAGTGGTCCAGTGTCCCACCCATAAAGAAATATCCAACAATGTTTTTGACTATCGAATAAAGTAATCATTGACTTGAATAAAAAATTAAATAATTTGTAAACGAACATATATTCAACCAGACTCACGCCAGCGACATGATATTCAATCCCATTCTCGCTTGCCGTTAACCAATCCAAACCCATTTAAAATCCCCGAAAGACTATTCCAGGACACATCATCCATTTACGGCCGATAGGGCTGTGAGATTTGGGTCGTTGAAAACGCTGTACAAGTTATAGGCCTCAATACGGAGAACAGGGTTTGCCCGGTCAGTGGCATTGTTCTCTATGATTGTTTCTCGCTGTATGCGTAGTTCGAGGAATACGTTCATTTCTACCCAACACGCAGAAATCATTGCTACAAATGGTCACTTGATATTTACAGTAAGTAATGCGAGGCTCTCTTCGTGGAGCTCATCGTCGGGAATTATGTAAAATTCGACGTGATATGCCCTCATTCCTAAATCCTTGTATGCACACTGCTAGTCCCCCACCCTGCCAGCGTCCCACTCTGTCAACGCCCCACTCAGCCCGTGCTCCACTCTGCCAGTGCCTTTCTGCCAGTTCCCCACTTTGCCAGTGTCTCATTCTGCCAGTGTCTCATTCTGCCAGAGTTCCACACTGCCAGAGTCCCACTCTGCCAGTGTTCCACTCTGCCAGTGCCCCACTCTGCCAGTGCCCCACTCTGCCAGTGCCCCACTCTTCCAGTGCCTCACTCTGCCAGTGCCCCACTCTGCCAGTGCCCCACTCTGCCAGTGCCCCACTCTGTCAGTGCCTTACTCTGCCAGTGCCCCACTCTGCCAGTGCCCCACTCTGCCAGTGCCCCACTCTGCCAGTGCTCAACTCTGCCAGTGCCCCACTCTGCCAGTGCCCCACTCTGCCAGTGCCCCACTCTGCCAGTGCCCCACTCTGCCAGTGTCCCACTCTGCCAGTGCCTTACTCTGCCAGTGCCCCACTTTGCCAGTGCCCCACTCTGCCAGTGCCCCACTCTGTCAGTGCCTTACTCTACCAGTGCCCCACTCTGCCAGTGCCCCACTCTGCCAGTGCTCCACTCTGTCAGTGCCCCACTCTGCCAGTGCCCCACTCTGTCAGTGCCCCACTCTGCCAGTGCCCCACTCTGCCAGTGCCCCACTCTGCCAGTGCCTTACTCTGCCAGTGCCCCACTCTGCCAGTGCCCCACTCTGCCA
>SDVV010000331.1:0-33587 GCA_016164225.1 Gammarus roeselii | reverse complement strand
GGGCAGTGGATTTGTGACCCACTGCCTCTACAGAGCCACAGCTGGGATCGGAAAATTGCCCGGGCGTACTGAATTTGCTGTCTCGGTGGTCCTGTGCCTCGTCCTCGAAGAACAAAATTTGTCAGCACAGAAATTTGTTGACACAAACTTTGTCGGCACAGAAATTGTCGACAGAACTTTGTTGACACAGAAATTTGTTGCAACAAACTTGTCGCCACAAAATTGTCGTCTCATAAATTTGTTGACAATAATTTGTCGACACAAATTTGTCACCACAAAATTTGTAGTAAAAAAAAATCGTCAGCACAAAAAATTTTCAGCACATAAATTTGTCACGACAAAGTTTGTCATCACTAAATTTGCCGTCACAAAATTGTCGGCACAGAAATTTGTCGGCATAGAAATTTGTTGACACAAATTTGTCGCAGTAAAATTTGTCCCCGAAAAAATTTATCGCCACAAAATTTGTGGACACAAGATTTCAGGACACATGCAGTTTGTCGACACACTAAGCTTGTCGACACACTAAGCTTGTCGACACACTAAGTTTGTTGACACTAACAATTTGTTGACACAAACAATTTGTTGACATGAACAATGACAACACAAACAATTTGTCGACACACAAATTTGCTGACAAAAATTTTTTGTCTACATAAAATTGTTGAAGATAAATTTGTCTAACAGACAAACAACTTTGTCAATAAAAATTTTGTTGACACAAAACCTTTGTCGACACATAATTTGTCGCCAAATTTTTTTCATCAACACAAGTTTTGTCTACATAAAATTTGTCAACTCAGAAAATTTATAGACACAGAAATTTGTCCACACCAATTTTGTCCACACCGATTATGTCGACGCAGAAATTTGTCGACACACCAAATTTGTTGAAACACCAAATTTCTTAACACACAATTCGTCAACACATAATTTGTCAACACATAATTTGTCAACACATAATTTGTCGACACGGAAATTTGTCATCACAAAAATTTGTCGGCACAGAAATTTGTTGGCACAGAAATTTGTCGGCACAGAAATTTGTCGGCACAGAAATTTGTCGGCACAGAAATTTGTCGTCACAGAAATTTGTCGTCACAGAAATTTGTCGTCACAGAAATTTGTCGTCACAGAAATTTGTCGTCACAGAAATTTGTCTCCACAGAAATTTGTCAACACACTAAATATATCGACACAAAATTTGTCCACACACAAAATTTGTCGACACAAAATTTGTTGACACAAAATTTGTCGACACAAATTCTCGACAAAAATTTTTGACACAAAATTTGTTGACACAAAATTTGTTGACACAAAATTTGTTGACACAAAATTTGTCGACACACAAAATTTGTCGACACAAAATTTGTCGACACAAAAATTTGTCGACACAAGAATTTGTCGACACAATTTGTCAACACAAAATTTGTCGACACAAAAATTGTCAACACAAAATTTGTCGACACAAAATTTGTCGACAAAATTAGTCAACACAAAAATTTGTCGTCACAAAAATTTGTTGCAACACGAACCTTTGTTGTCACACAAACCTTTGTTGTCACACAAATCTTTGTTGTCACACAAACCTTTATTGTCACACAAACCTTTATTGTCACACAAACCTTTATTGTCACACAAACATTTATTGTCACACAAACATTTGTTGTCACACAAACATTTGTTGTCACACAAACATCTGTTGTCACACAAACCTTTGTGGACACACAAACCTCTGTTTACACATAAATTTGTTGACACATAAATATGTCGACACATAAATATGTTGACACATAAATATGTCGACACATAAATTTGTCAACTCATAAAATTGTTGACACATAAATTTGTTGACACATAAATTTTGTCTACAGGTAAATTTGTCGACACGTAAATTTGTCGACACGCAAATTTGTTGGCTCGCAAATTTGACTCGTAAATTTGTTGACACGTAAATTTGTTGACACGTAAATTTGTTGACACTAAAATTTGTTGACACTAAAATTCGTTGACACATAAATTTGTCGGCACATAAATTTGTTGACACACCAATTTTGTCTACATAAATTTGTCAACACAAATTTGTCAACACAAATTTGTCAACACAAATTTGTCAACACACAAATTTGGCAAATAAAGACTGTCGCTACACAACTTTTGCAGACACATGAAATCTTGTTGACATAAATTTGTTGACAACAATTTGTCGCTACACAAAAAGTGGTTGACACATAAACTTGTCAACACATCAAATTTGTGGACTCACAAATTTTGTTGACACAAAACTTTTTTTGACTTATGTCAACACAACAATTTTGTCAACACAATAATTTTGTCAACACACCAAGTTTGCAGACACCAAGTTTGCGGACACATATTTTGTAGACACAAAAAATTTGTAGACACAAAATTTGTAGACACAAATTTGTAGACACAAAATTTGTAGACACAAAATTTGTAGACACAAAATTTGTAGACACAATAATGTTGTACACAAAAATTTTGTTGACTCAAAAATTTTGTTGACTCAAAAATTTTGTTGACACAAATTTTTTGTTGACAACTTTTGTTGACACAAACATCTTGTTGACAAAAATTTTGTTGACAAAAATTTTGTTGACACAAAAAATTTGTTGACACAAAATTTTTGTTGACACAGAAAAATTTGTCGACATATAATTTGTTGACACACACCATGTGTCGACACACAAATTTTGTCAAACAAAAATTATTTGTTGATACAAAAAGTCAACACTACAATTTTGTCAACACAAAAATTTTGTCTAACAGACTAACAACTTTGTCAACACACAAATTTTGTCAACAAAACCTTTGTCAACAACTGAATTTGTTGACACACAAGTCTTGTTAACACACAAATTTTGTTGACACAATTTTTTTTTACTCAAATTTTGTCGACATCAATTTTGTCGACACAAGATTTTGTTGACACACAAAAGTTTGTCCACACAAATTTTGTCGACACATAATTCGAATGCGCACTCCACGCCTTACGTCAGGCTGCCCCAGAATCGGGGCCCTGAGGGAATTCGCTAACACACCGATCGTCCCTTCAAGACTTCTAGGGGCAAGACCGCTTTTTCGTTCCAACACATTCCGGCAGAAGTACGTACAAAGGATCTCCAGCTCCGTGTTCAGGTTGCTCAAACCCTGCGCGGCTAGGTCCTCAGCGAGTCACTGACGGGTATTCATATTCGCTTCCGTGATCCCGTCTAACGGATGGCACGCAAGTTCCCCCGCAGTCACTGCATTGTTCGTATGAGCGCTCCACCCCGCTACAAGTTCTCAGGTAAATGTGGAAAGCGGGACCGCTCCCCTCCCCGTAAGTACTAACGCTCTTTCGGCGGCCCTCAGGAGTCAAAAAGCACTCAGCGCAAAGCCACGCCTTGGGTCAAACGCTTCCTGTCCAAAGGCCCCTTTGGAGAGGGGCGCCACGACCCCCTCCTCTCGATAACAGTCTCGCACCGACAACACGAGAGCGTTCTCAACCCCTTCGTGTTAGACTTCCTGCGCAACGGCGTAGTCACGGCAGGGCCCAGACAACCAGCTTCGCATCTCGTATCTTTGCGGTCCCCAAGGCTTCGGGAGGGGATCACCTATTGATCGACCTCTCAGAACTCAACAAATACATCCCGATGACCGCGTTTCGGGGGTTTAACCTGCAACTGATACGAGCGGCGCTGAAGTATCCTCTCAGGTTCACCAAGTTGGGCATCAAGAACGCTTTCCCACACGTCCCGACTCAGCCCAGGTTCCAAAAGTTCCTGGCCCTCAAACTACGGAGCCGACGGTACCTTTTCTCGGCCCTCCCATTCGGCCTCAACCAGGGACAAAAAGTCTTTACAACGATCGCAAAGCTTCCCCTTCGCTTGCTCCACCAGCAAGGGATAAATGCGGCCTTCTACATCGACGACTGGGTGTTCCTTACACGGCAAGCGCTTCTTTGAGAACACCCAGTTTAAGATGCAGCCGATTCATCCAACTTCTGTGTAATTCTAACGCCCCGGCTACCAGCCTTTTAGCCGGAGCGTTAGAATCTTGCTACCGCGTGTCGTAGAAAGCGACTAAAAGGGTGCTTCGTAGCCGGGAGTAGAATCGTGCTACTGTAACCCCTGCGTGTCGTAAAAGGCGACTAAAGAGGGCGGAACGAAGGGGCTGGGAATCCAGTTCTCTGTAAAACCCTTCCTCAAAGACGGCAAGACGAGCGGGGGGAGGAGAGGCTCACGCCTCTCTGAACCCTATTGTTAGGGTCGCTGAATGTGCGTGGCTGTAGTACGAATGATGTAGAGAGGAGGGAGCTTGGTGAGATGTTTGTGAGGAGGAAGTTTGATGTGTTGGCGCTGAGTGAGACGAAATTGAAAGGTAAGGGAGAATGTGAGTTTGGTGTGGTAAGTGAAAGAAAGTCTGGTGTTAAGGATGGTTGGGCACGAGAAGGGGTGGTTTTGATATTGAGTGATCGGTTGGCTAGCAGCGTTACCGAGTAGAAGGAGGTGTCCTCAAGATTGATATGGGTGAAAGTTAAGTTAGGCGTGAAAGATGGGTATTTGTGAGTGCTTACGGACCTGGCAGCGAGAGGAGTGAAGAGGAGAGGGAGCAATTCTGGACTGACCTGAGTGAGTGTATTGAGAGTTTTGGAGGTCATTTCAATGTAGTTGTACAGGGTGACCTTATTGCGAGAGTTGGAGATATAGTGGTGGAGAATGCGATAGGAAAGTATGACGTTCTCGGTAGAAATGACAGTGGAGAAAACTTGATAGCTCTGTATGGAGCAGGAGCTGGTGGTCGGGAGCAGTTTGCTCAAGAAGCGAAATATCCACAAGAACACATGGGAAAGGATGGGCCATGGTGCAGTGGTGGAGAAAGCGCTGATGAATTTTGTGCTGATACCGAGGAGAGTAGTGGGGAGGCTGTTGGATGTGCAGGTGTTGAGAGGGAAGGTAGAGGAGTGTCTGACCATCTGCTGGTAAAAGGTAGATTAAGAGTGGAGCTGAAGTGGAAGGGTAATAAACTAGTGGGAGGAGGAAGAGAGGTAGTGAAAGTGAGTGGACTGAATGTGAGAAACAGAGCCGAGAAGTTCCAGCAGGCGTTGAGGGAAGAATATAACAACGTGAGAGGACAGGACCCGAGAGATGTGGAGGAAGAATGGGAGGCGTTAAGGGATGCGTTGCTGAGATGTGTGAAGAAGGTGTGTGGTGCGCACTGTGTGGGCGGGTACAGAAGGAAAGGTCGCGAGTGGTGGAACGAGGAGGTCAAACTGGCGATGGAACGGAAAAAAGGAACGTTTGAGAAGTGGTTGCAGGTGAAGTTTGTGGTGGGTTTCGAAAGCTACAAAGAGAGGAGAAGCGGGGTGAAGCGGGTGGTGAGGAGAGCCAAAAGGGACGCTAATGCTCGGTGGGGCGAACGGTTGTGCCAGAATTTTGAAGAGCACAAAAAGATGTTCTGGAAAGAGGTGAAGAGGGTGGGAAAGGGATAGACCGGTAACTAGGAAGTGGTGAAAGATGAAAATGACAGTTGTTGTTGGAAAGTTGGTGATGTACGGAAGAGGTGGGCTGAGTATTTTGATGAGTTGTTGGCTGTCGAAGATGAGAGAGAGGCTGACATTGTTGCTGTGGGTGGTGGTGCTCGGATGCAAGTTTTGGGAGAAAGACTTGTGGATGACATTACCAGGGAAGAGGTGCAGGAGGCGGTGGAGGTGATGAAAGCAGGGAAAGCCCCTGGTTTGGATGGCGTTGCGACCAAGTGCCTGAAGAAGGGTGGAGGAACGATTGTCGAATGGTTGGTGAGGTTACTGAACTTGTGTTTTGTGGCAGGCGTGGGACCAATGAGAGGTATCAGTCCGTTATGTGTCGTTGGTAAATTGTACGGGAGAGTGCTGATCTAAAGGTTAGAGACTGTACGGACTGCGCAATTGGAGACGAACAGTGTTGCTTTATGAGTGTTGGAGGGTGTGCCGATCAGATTTGTGCAGTGAGACAGGTCTGTGAGAAGTACCTTGTCAAAGGAAAGGTTGTGTCTTGGGCCTTCATATATCTGGAGAAGGCATAAGACAGGATTGACAGGGAAGCGCGGTGGAGGGTGTTGCGTTTGTATGGAGTGGGCGGACATCTGTTGAAAGCGGTGCAGAGTTTTTATGTTGGCAGCCGAGCATGTGTCAGAGTGGGAAACGAGGTTAGTGCTTGGTCAACAGTGAAAGTGGGACTGAGACGAGGCTGCGTGATGTCTCCCTGGCTGTTCAACCTCAGTATGGATGGAGTGGTCAGGGAGGTGAACGCGAGTGTGCTGGGTCGTGACTTGAAACTGTTGGAAGCGAATGAGCGGAGTTGGCAGTTGAGCCAGTTGCTATTTGCTGATAATACGGCCCTGGTTGCGGATTCTGAGCAGAAGCTATGTAGGCTAGTTTCTGAGTTTGGTAAAGTGTGTGAGAGGAGGATGCTTCGAGTGAACGTGGTAAGAGTTAGGTTATGAGATACTCGAGGACTGTCGATGCGAGCAAAATTAGTTTCACCCTAAATGGAGAGCTCATGGAGGAAGTTCAGTGTTTTAAATATCTGAGCTCCCATGTCGAGATAACTGAACTATTGGAAACTGAAGTGAAGGCGCGATTGAAGGAGGGGTGTAAAGTGTTGGGTGCACTCAAGAGTGCAATGAGCTGTAGAACGTAGGGGCTGGAAGCAAAGAGAGGGCTGTATGAGGGTGTTATTGTCCCAACGGTGCTCTACGGAGCTGAGACTTGGGTGAGAGCAGAGGAGAGAAGAAAGTTGAATGTTTTCGAGTGAAAATGTTTAAGAAGCATGGCTGGAGTAACGCTGAGAGACCGGATCATCAACGACGTGGTTCGAATCAGAACAGGGATGGTGAAGAAGTTTGGAGGACAGAGTGGATTTGCGTGTTTTGAGATGGTTCGGGCACATGGAGAGGATGGATGAAGGGAGATTGGTGAAAAGGGTGATGAATGCGGAGGCGAGTGGTCGCAGGCCTAGAGGTTGATCAAAGTTTGGGTGGATGGATGGTGTGAAGCAGGCGTTGGGAAGAAGAGACACGAATGTGGAGGTGGCGGGAGAGCGTGCAATGAACAGGCGTGAGTGGAGAATGGTTGTGAATGGTTGATTTTGACGCTGCTCTAATGTGCTTTCCCGCCCTTGCCATCCCGCTGTCGGGATGGTCGTGGGTGAGATGGGCCCGGTCATTATGACGCGACGGGGGTAAACCAGTGAAAACTGTCGGGCCCTGCTGCTGACAACGGATCCTCGGACTGCACTCGTGACCCAGTGTGTATGTTGCGAGGGTACCGGCCAGACCCTTTAGCACAAAAGGTCTAAGTTGTGTGAGTGTGAGCGGATGAAGATGTGAGGTGCTCCTTGCTGTCGGCCACCCCCCTTTCTGGGGGATGCGGCCTAGTGTCTGTATCTGTAAACCATATGTCTGTTATGAGTGGAAGAGAATATAACTTATGTTATCTCGATCAAAAGCTATTTCTCTGTAATGTAGTAAGAGTCATCGGGGGCCTCCTCCTCCCCCTGCTATCTCAACAATGCACTCCTTACGGTAAGCAACGTTGCCAGCCCTTATGAATGACTGAGCTCGGCAGCTCTCGCTTATATAGGAAGGGAGGGGCTTGGGGTGTTTAGCCGGCAAGACAGCTGAACGCAGACATCTAGACCGTCAATCGCAGGAGACGCCTCGCTGGTCCTAGCCGGCATTTAGCAGCCAGATTTTTCACCTAAAAACTCGACACTGTCGTGAAACTAAACAATTTCGAATCCTGTTTCTAGGTTGGATTTTTTTCCTATCTTAGTCATTCAATTTTGGATTCATTGAATTGCGTGTTGTTTTTGCCAGCCCATTTGAGGATTTCTTTCAGATCAGCTTGAACATGTTCTCCATCATTTGCATCATTCACTATGCCTACTACTCTGATACCATATGCAAAGCAGGAGACGGATGAATGTTGACAGTTCGGACTCTGGTCATTAGTCATTACTAAGAAAAGCAGAGGGCCAAGGAAAGTGCCTTGTGTGACTACACTACGGACTTCCACTGGTGCCGAGGTTTTGTGAACGTCTTTGTCAAAGGCCTTCGCAAAATTGTGATGAATCACATCCACGTTTGATCCATCACGTAACGTATTGATTATTTCATCGTAGTGCTCTAGTAGTTGGATCAATGTGCTTCTCTTACTTCTGAAACTATGATGCTTGTAGTTGAACCATTTTTTTAAGAAGATTCACTATACGTTCTTTCATCACTCTTTCAAATATTTTGACCACATGTTATGTCAAAGAAATTGGTCTGTAATTTGATGGACTTGTGAGGCAACCTCCTTTTGCTAGAGGGAAGATTACAGCATGTTTCATCGTTTGTGGGATGTCAGGGGTGTCCAAGGATTTCTGCCTCAACATTTGTAGTGGTCTTGACAGTACTTGTTTGCATTGTTCCAATAGAATAGCTGAGATGTCGTCTGGCCTGGGTGCGCTATTGCTACTTATATCATCGATAGCTTTTGTCATTCCAGATATGTCAATGATAAGATCCGTTAATGAAATTTCCTAAGTGATCTCTGGGTAAATTGCCATGTAACCTTTGATACACTAAATACTCGTTCGTAATTTTCACTCAACAATTCGTCCATTGCCTTGTTTTCACCAACCAATTAACCGGATTCATCAATAAAGGGGCCAATTTTTGTATTCGAGGTCGATCATTTGGCTGCGTATGCAAAGAAAGACTTGAGAATTTTTAATAATTTTTTCAATAGCTTGCTTTTAATTTTCTCTGCTCTCTTGGTCATGAGAACCTTTAATTGGTTGTCCATTTGACCCAATAGCATCTTCTTTCCTGCGTCTATATGGGTTTCCTTCCTTGTTAAGTGCTTTATGTTTTATTGCTCACTTTTTCATGAGCGTTTTTCTTTCTGAAAAGTACTTGCTTCTTTTGGGTATTTTTTTCCTGTTTGGCACCTGTTGTAAACGCACCTGCCACAGTATATCATCAAAGTACTGTTTGCCTGAAAACACACTTGCAACAGCAGTGATTCAGACAGTGATTTGTGTATATTTACCCAATTATTTCTGCACTGATGAAATTCAACTGTCGGAAAGTCCTGTTCTTGAAAGAAATTATATTCTCCGAGTTTCTTCTCAATATGTCAGCATCTCGGCCGATTTCAATCACATTATGGTCTGAAGGCACAGTTTTATTTTTCTCTATGTTTTTAATATTTTCTAACGAATTCACAAACACTAGATCCAAAATGTTTTCATTTCGTGTCGGTTTGTCAAAAATTTGTGTAAGAAAGTATTTACTTATTAATTCTAATAATCCAGGTGCTGCCGTTTCATCGTTGTTTAGCAATCTGATGAAAATATTTGACATGTACGTTTGTAGCATTTCAAGGGCATTTTCAAAATGTACATGCGGACAGTTTGGTGGTCGATAAACTGCTATTATCGACCACCAAACTGTCCGCATCGAGCTTTTCAATTTAACCAACGAGACACTTACTGTAATCATTTGAATATTTGATATCTCCACAGCTTTCACCATCCTTCACATAGATTGCGGATAGAATGTCATGGATCGGCTTTATTTCGCCATACTGGCTGATGTCATGAAGGCCTTATAAATTTAAGATGTGAAATTGTTTCAATGGATTTGGATTTTGTTATCCTGTTTTTGGAGAAGGTTTTTCTTCTCCAACATCGGAGCCGGCGGCTCTCTGATCGGAGGAAGCGTGGGTTTGCATGAACAATTTAGGAGATTCTCCAGCGTTTATAAAAAAATTGTCTTTTGTGACTGGTCAACACAGGAGTGGTTATGGCCATGTACTGCTACAGAGGAACTCACGCGGGCATCTCAAGAAGAACGTCTGCCATCACATGAAGGCCTATTGTCCTGGTCGCGGTGACTAGGGTAATTATTCGTTGATGCTTCCGGTAGGGAACCGTTGGGCATGGTTTTGGAAAAGAGTGCTATCTCGTGATGCACGCAATTGTTGTACCCCACGACTTTGTTGTTGTTTGGGTGTAGTTGTGGATTGCCTTCATTGATGTTCCCATGTCTGCTGGCTACACTAGCAACTTTATACTGATGCTCCAGCGGTTTTCTTGTTTTCCTTATATGCAGCCAATCTCATTCATTTTTAGTGCATTGTATATGACGATAAAAGTCATGCCCCCCCCTCTTCCCCTGGATGATTTTTTTCACCAAGCTTATTACTTTTGCAACCGTACCTTCCCAAATCCATAAACTTGTAGTGGACGTAGGTAAAGCAACATCCGTTCTCCGACAATCCATACCTGCATTTGTTTCAAATAAAAAGTGCAGTGTTACAAGCTTTTCACTGTAGGTCCTTGTTCTTTTTTTGTTCTCTTGGATCATTTACATTACGTTTTTCCCTTTCAATGTTTTTATTTATCCCAGGTTCACTGGCTAGGTGGGTGAAGCCAGCCACATTTTTTTCCTGTCATTCCATACCTGCCTTTGTTCTTTGAATGAAATCTGCTAGGTTTGTACCTTTCTCTTTTGATAGATTAACTTGTAGTTGCTCTCCAAGGTCACTCATTATTTCCTTTTCAATTTTACCGGAAACACTGGCTCAATTAACGTCTATACCTTCAGAGTTGTTAATCACACTATCATAGTTTTGGTCACCAGCAGCCATTTCAGTACCCAGACTGCCAATGGATTTTGCAGTATCCCGGTTGGTCTCATCTCTAGCATCTTGGCCGCCTGTGATCACGTCAATAGGACTCAGACCATCAACAGTCTTTGCAGTGCTCTGCTCACTATCTATTTGGGCAGGTCTCTTTTCAGCCGTTTTGTCTTTAAGATCAAAACATGTCACACACCTGCTACAAAACCATTTAAAAAAATCTTCCCAGCATCCGATACACTGTAGTCCAGCATCGGTGACTTTTACACACGATTTGCAGAAAAAAGCATCACATTCTGCTCAAACAATATCTACATTTTCTTTTCCTTTGCAATTGTGACTCTCAATGAGGCCTTCTTAACTTTCAAACTTTGCGGATCTTGGGCAATGAAACAAAAAAGATTTAATTTTTGGATCGCTACCGCCTTTAGCAACGCATGACAGATGAAACGAATATAATTGGCATAATGCACACTTTTTCAAGCTACTTGCTCAAACTAAATTCGGGTTCTTTAAAGCGCACCATGCTCAAATCAATACCCATTTTTGCTTGAGATGGAAGTGAAATTCTTTACACAAACACTTATCAATCAGGTTTAAATTTCCCAAAAACAAAGGCTATTCTAAACCAGATTTATTTATTCTTAGTATTGATCACAATGTTTCAATTATAACATATGTTATCTTGATTCTCTCGATAAAAAGCGATTTCTCTGTAAAGAGTAAGAGCCATTTGGTTTTGCATTGTGCTTCTGCTTTTTATTCGAATGAATCCTGAAGAGAAAACATTACAGAGCCTTTTTTTACAAGAAGAATCTTGATAACATCCGTTGAACGAAATGTTCAACCGATTTAGACCTTGTGTCTGTTAACCTTACTCAGGAATCTCGAAACTTTCAAGTTTCTCAACTGTCTTCGAGATTTTAGGAAAAAAAAAACGTATGGCCGCTTGTCGGCGCGTGACGTCCTGCGCCTGTCGTTCTAAAGGTCTTCCAGGTACCGAGTAGCGTGCTCAGACGTCTGAACCCCCAACCCCCTCCTTTCCTATATAAGCGAGGGTTGGGCTACCCCATCATTCATGAGGGCTAGCGAAGTTGCTTTCCGTAAGGAGACGTTGGTGCGAAGTTAAGATAGCAAGGGGAGGAGGCCCAATATGGCTCATACTTATTACAGAGAAATAGCTTTTTATCGAGAGAATCGAGATAACAAATGTTGTATTCTCTTCCACTCGTAAGAGCCATATGATTTTGCATAGAAAATACCATTATGTAGCTCAAGCTGGCCGATGCCAGAAGAGCACAGAAGTATGATGGATTGGCTGCATCTTAAACTAGGTGTTCCCAAAGAATGATGACACATTTTATAAATCGTGGGAAATACTATTCGTGGTAAATACTTTACTTATTGGCGAATACAAGAATTGTCGACAACAGCAAAAAGCTAGGTCCTAGCGGCAAAATGATTTGCGGGCCCTGAACTTGAGGGCCCAAATAATATTTAAGCATGATTAATACAAATATGGCGTTCGGGCAACGGCAGTGAACGTACTTGCTCGACGCGGCCAAAAGCAATATGCGGGCCGTGAGCTTGAGCAACCAAATAGTAGTACGTAATCAATACATATCGCCCTCCCGAGAGGGTGAGTGAATCGTCCGGTAGGTAATAAATTCTAAATATACCAGTGCCAACAATGTGTACAATAGCTAGCTCCTATAGTAACAGAGTTGTACTGCAAGTAGGATAAAGGAAATACATATTTCGTAATCCGTAACCTGAAGGCTTTGCGTGGAGTGTCGCCGCACGCGATGGTAAGATCATGAAGCACGTACTCTATGCTATGTAGAGGAGGTGCTGGCATCAGCGGATGCGGTGTCTGAAACATATGAGGCGAGAAGGACTATCTACCTGGTTCCCAAAGAGACGCAAGGTTGGTTAAGCTTCTCTACTCTAAGGAGCTATTTGTGCATGAATACGTGGGGCGACCTTCAAAATGTCTTGGATATGATGTCTTTGAAGCGGGACTCCACGCGTCCAATCGAGAGACGAGGCATACTTGCGTACATCGTGAGCTTTAGTGAAGGCATGCTGTGTGGCCTCGTTGATAAGCAAGCAGATGTAGTGCCTCACCATTGACGCCCTGAGAGGCTTGCCGGAAGTAGGACGGATGAACAAAAACTCATTGTGCAATGGACATCGTACTATGTAGGCTTTGAGTGCGGTCATGGGGCACGAGCTGTGTGCCCGGCCATCCGGCAGCAGTGAGGCTATAGAGATGAGCGGTGGTGTGTGGGCGAGGGTCTGGTTTTTGTACAGGAACTTGTCAGCGGTCAGGATGAGCGCGCATGGAGGGTTCGTGGAGAAATGCAGTCATGTGTGTGACACGGCTGCAATTTCGGAGACCCTGTTGCCTGCTCCGAGCGCGACGAAAAACAGAGTCTTCTAAAAGAGCGCCAAAACTGACGTCGTCTGAGTATTGAAGCGAGGAGAGGCAAGCATTTCGAGCACCGGCTCGAGCTTCCACTGCGACACGAAACGTCGTTGTGGCGGATTCTCGTGAAACTAAGCCCTAGCCAGTTCGTGAAAGATCGCCCCGCGGTCTTTCATGCAAGTGTTGCGCATTCCTGTAGACCAGAACCGTACGAGGGTTGAGCCGCTTCTGCTTGCCGGCGTAGTGCAGGAACGTCAAGAGGGTAGATTGGTTGATGAGCTGCGCCTGCGTGGCGCGTAACCACGTTTAGAAACAAGTCCAGACGCTTTGGTATTGGCGTTTTGTGGACTGCCTGTGCGTGTTAACAAGGGTGTCCGCCAGCGAGCTATCGAGTTTGATCGTGAGCACCGTTTTTGAAAATTGAATGTGAAATTACGCGAGAAGGGTAATGATGTGCCTGCCTTCGATGCGCTGATACACGTCGAAACCGAGCGAGAGTTCGTTGAAAGACTCGACGACCGTGTGCCACCACAGCGCGTTGGGGTGGTCGGGGACCACGAGGACGCCGCTGTAGCTGTATGTCTCGAGTTTGCGGGGTATTTGGGGGATCAGGTTGTATGGAGGGAAGAGGTATAGTTCCTTCCACTGATTCCAGTCGCATTAGAGAGAACCCACTAAAGCCGCTCGAGGGTGAGGAAACGGAGCTGCAAATAGTGGGAGCTTGTGGTTCTCCGGATGCGCTAAGAGGTCGATGTGCAGGTCCCGTGCAGGGTAGAGAGGCGGGAGAAGCACTGAGGCTTCAGCGTTCATTCCGTTTCTACGTTCTACCAACCGAGGAAAGAGAGTGAGTGGCGCTGGAGGATCTGTGCTCCGAACTTCTGCAGCGCTGGGGCCTTGCTGGAGCCCAAGCGGTTCACCATGGCCACTGCCGCGCGGTTGTCGGACATCATGCGGACTGTAGTGTTGTGCCAATGAGCTCGTGCGCCCAGCGCATGTATGATGACCAGCTATTCCTTTGCTGTCATATGGAGATTGCGTTCCCAGAGAGACAAGCGGCCGTAAGACTGCTGGTCGTTGCAGCATACGGCATCCCACGTTTCGTCCGATGCATCCGTCCACAGGATGTGCTCCGGGGGAGGCATTATAAACCGGACGGGGGTTTGAAGAGAAGTCCCGACGCGCCAGTGCTGAACTGCCTGAGGGTAGGGATTGTTGAGACGGCAGGGCTTGCGGGAGAGGTGGAGGGAGCGTACTGCGATCACCACCCCGTTGAAGAAGTGGCGAGCATGGCCTAAGGTGTGAGGAAATTTATTATGACGAGGAAACTCTGATGCTGTCAGAGCGAGAGGGTTCCGCGGGAAAGTATCTCCGTGACCATGTCCCTGCAGCAATCGATGTGTCGTAAGACTGGGTCGATGGACTCAGCCGCGCCGTTGAATGATTTACCCCCAAGAAGTCGATCTGCTGGGTGAGTTTTAGAATAAATTTCTCCACGTGGACGCGGAAACCTAGTTTGAGGAGAAGGTCTCAGGCCGTCTGGGTGTTACGCCGGCAGTGAAGTGCTGTCATTGCCCCGAGTAGCCAGTCGTCGATATAGAAGGCCGCATCTATCCCTTGCTGGTAGAGTAAACGAAGGGGCAGCTTCGCGACCGTTGTAAAGATAATTTCTCCCAGGTTGAGACCGAATGGGAGGGCCAAAAAGATGAACAGTTGGCCTCGCAGTTTGAAGGTCAGGAACTTTTGGAACCTGGGATGAATTGGGATGTGCTTGAAGGCGTCCTTGATATCCAACTTAGTGAACCAGAGAGGGGAATTCAGCATTGCCCGTATGCGCAGCGGGTGGGACATGCGAAACGTGGATACCAGGATGTATCTGTTGAGGTCAGACAGGTCGATCACCAGGCGATCTCCTCCCGAGGCTTTGGGGACCGCAAAGATGCGCAATACAAAAGCCGGCTGTCTGGAAACCGCCGTGACTATGCCTTTGCGCAGAAATTATGATACGAGGGGTTCTAGAACGTCCTCGCGTTGTCTGTGAGAGACTGTTAGGGCCGTTCAGGGAACGGCCCTAAGTTCCCTGAACACTTGAAAATGACATTTGATGTCAATGACAGACCGGATATTTGCCCATATAAACTACGAGAAGAACTGGGTTCCATGACAGGCCGTCAAATTCTCAACATCACCGCCAGCGGTGACGATAGCTTTACCATTAAAGTAGACACAAAACTTCAAAGTGACACTATACTCTCCAGTAACAGAATATGCGAAAAACCATTCAAAATCATACCACACCCAACTTTTTCCATGAGTTCAGGCCTGATTTACATCGAGGATCTCCCGAGTGATGAAGTCTACGAATTCATCGCTGGACTCGTCCAATACGAGGAATTTATAGTTGAAGCGAAAATCGCACCAAAAATCAAACCAAGAAGAAACACCACCACGGCCCTTCTGCTTAAATTCAATTGCCCCACCCCACCTAACTACATAGACATACATTTCTTTGACGCCAAAACCAAGGTTACACCCTTCGAAGACGTCCGATGCGATGTTATAAATGCCAGAAATACGGACACATGAGCCAAAATTGTAACGGTAAAAAAAGATGCTCTCACTGCTCCCAGGACGACCACGATAAGCGACACGATCCCTTGTCGTGCCCATCCGAAGAACCTCACTGCTTTTACTGCAAAGTAAACGGCCACCCTACGGGACACAAAGACTGCCCTCAGGACAAGACTAAGAGAGAGATCCTGCCATACCAAACTGAGCACAAAGTCGGCCGACGAGAGGCTGCAGCTGCGATTCGCTTGCCCCAAGCTGACCCTCCCACCCAGGAGAGAAGATCAACATCATTCCCTACCCACTTCCTCATAACGCTTGTAACTAGTGGTGCAAACAAAGTTCTCCCCTCAATGAACCCATTCGCCATGATGAACTCGCTCTCCAAACGACTGGGAGGCAGACCGATAAACATGAACCGACAAGGCAAGAAGTATCTGGCCCACGTCGTTAATATTGGTCAAAGTAACGCGATACAAAGGATTAACAAAATAGACAAACACGAGGTAGCTACACTCCCAAAACTGACCTAAGGGCTTTTGAAGCGGGTTTAGCAAAGGATTATGGAATCACCAACGTTTCCCTAGCAGAATGGATTAAAGCACGAAACATACACACCACTGCGTACCAAATCACTTTCCCAGGACGTGACACACCGGAATTTATAGAAATCCCGGGCGAACAGGGAAAAACAAAAACTGGCCCGCCAAGTCAATTTAAAGAAATCAAAGGTAATCAAATCATGTACCGATAGATACTTGTTAATGACCGACGGGCTTGGGAGTTCGCCCGACCCAGGAGAGGTCTAGGGTGTTTACCCAGAGTGACACTCTCCAGCTACTCAGTTGAGTGGGTCTAGGAGATGATATATTCCATATACACTGCTACTATGTGAAGGGAATTTAAACCACTAGAAAAACAGTACAAGATCTTTATTCATTATATTCAAGAGAAGCCGTGAGACTGGCTTCAAATTATTACCCACTCACAAATGACGCAGCCTATCGATATTATGCACAACTGTGCGCAAGGGAAAAAACCACAAACAGTACATATGCACAACTGTGCGCAAGGAAAAAAACACAAACAGTAAAAAGGAACAACAGTAAAATAGGTTAAATACATATGTGGTTACTCGTCTATAACTTCGCAATGTCACGTGAAAACGGTCGCCATCCTAACTTTACACACGAGGATCATTTAAAAATATCACTCTCCTAATTACAACTGGCGCTAATCGTCTGGACAACTGATGGGGTATAGTACCGAGTTACTCCTCGTAGATATAGTGACTAAGTACGCGCTCACCCGGGTCAGTGACCTTCTGTTGCTAGGTCCTCGTGTCGGGAGAAAGAGCTCCTCTGCGCGAGCCAGGCGCGTCCAGCGATGCTAGGTTGTCGTCCGACTGACACCCTGGCGTCGAATTTCATGCACGTTGTAGATTTCGGCTGTCTTCCCTAAATGCTACTGCTTTTCCGAAGTTGCAGTATTTATTGGAAAAAACGGGACTCGGTAATATTTCCAAAGTTTGGGATCTTGAAGAATCGTCGAACTTTGAGTGTCCATGCTGGTATTTATTGGAAAAAACGGGACACTTTGATATTTCCAAAGTTGGGATCTTGAAGAATCGTCGAACTTTGAGTGTCTATGCTAACGTGAAAACCGTCTAACTTGTAGTGTCAGCGGCAGTGAAGGGTTGGACTTGGCACGGGCGACAGGACGTGTATTACGACGCCTCCTTCTCATGGTTAGTTTGTGAATCAGCCCTCGTTACTCGGTGACACTGCCTTATTAAGTCTAAAACGTGACGTCAGCGCCCACTACTCGCTTGGGAACAAATCCTCGGCCACTCCTCTTAGAAACAATGTCGCAGTTATACTAGCAAATAACACATATAAGTAACAAATAGGCTTAGGGCCAACATCCTACCGATTACACGGCAACCAACCTTAACGACAACGCAACCTAACCTTACAATTAGTAACCTCTGTTCTAAAACATCCTGCAGCTCAACACTTGAGAATCGGTTGCTGAGGGCACGCAGGCCTCTTCCACACGTAACTAAACGGCTCATTGCCAGCCCCTCGACCGTGCCTAACCATTACATCTTAATTTATTGCAACCGTTACTGTTCATTTGTATACCTTCTGCTGTAGGTCCTGTATGAACCTCGTGTCAAACTCCTTTTTTTTCGAATATCCCCTGTTTACACAACAAGACCGCTTTGCCTGCGCATTTCTCAGGCGTGAGCGCGGTCTTTCCCAACAAACAGGGTCGCTGTTTATACAACAGGGACTGCTGAACTCAGCATTCTCTCAGAGCGGGCTGTGGCTTTCTTGTCAGAACCGTGTCCGTATCCCCCAAGGTATCCGTATCTTGCGATCTGTATCCAGCACGCGGAATCCAGCTACAAACTTACTCAGTGGCGGCATGGCCTGCTATGTGCAAAAAATGCCTGGAATACTGCAAACCATACATACCCCAACGCTGTAAAAGGTGCGCCGGCGAGCATGACCGAAAGGACTGCACAGCCCACCAACCTAAATGCTACCACTGCTCATTCCTCCATGAGGCAGGTTACCGCGACTGCCCAAAGCAGATGGACCGAAAGCAATGACAATCATACAAAATGACCGCAGAGTCACTCGAAAACAAGCCATCCAAATCTTTTCTGACGAAAACCCAAACTGCTGTAATTTAAATTATGCCATAGCAGTTGAATCTACAACTAAGTCTACCCCAGCAGACAATATTTGTGTACAGCTAACACAAACTACTACCATGACCCCAAAATCCCTCTCCAGTACTAACAATACCACAACCAGCCGAGCGACCGCCCTCGTAATAGAGACGGGCGCCCCAAGCAACGAATCCACCAGTGCCCAGAAAAACACTGCGATGGATGCTGCCTCGGTCGACTACGAAGAAAGGTCCAAGAACCCGAAAAGCAAAAGACCAAGAGACGATGGTTCCTCTGACGACAACCGCGGGATACGCGACAACCTCTCGCCACGAAGCACAAAGATTAGTAGCACCCCACAAACCTGAGCTCGCCTCGATCAGAGCGTTGAACGACTTCTGACCGTCTTAACTGCAACCGCACCCAGCGAAAACCCTCAGCTAACATGCCCAACACCAGAACATCTCACAAGTGAGAACGACCATCGCTTGCTTGAGGACGCCTTGAAAATCTTCAACGAAGAACTGATATTCCAGAACACTGATCTACCATGCATCGCACTCGACTCAAATATCTCAACGACTACTACTCAGCCCATCATAATGTTTAAAAAAAATCCATTAAAGAGAAACGCGCTCGCTCAAGAAGCAAACACAAAGATCGTACTTCCTCATTCTCTTCCTCCCATAAGAGCACTCACAGTCGAGAACGCAGTGAGTCGAGGAGATCATGTTCTACAGAAAACGGACGCTCATGCAAACGCTCTCGATCTAGAACACCTGCGCCTCATTGACAAGAACACCACGAAAGTTCCTACAAACCACGCAACCGCTCCAGACCATCAAAATCTGGGGGTGAACTAAATCCGAAATGAACGACAACACAATACTTCAGTGGAATTGCCAGGGACCTGAAAGCAAAAACGATGAATTACTATCGCTAATCTCCACCCATAAAACTTTGGTGGTAGGCCTCTAGGAGATCAAACTCCGCGACACAGCCACCTTCTCTATCCCTCAATATGTCATAGACCGTCGCGAAGGTCACAATAATGTGACTGCACACGGCGGAGTGGCACTTATGATCCATCAAAGCATACCTCACCACCTCCTCCCTCTGAGAACCGAACTCCAAGCTGCCGCAGTGAAGATGTGTATCTCAAGACCTATTGCGGTGGTATCTATCTACTCGTCACGTAACCACGACCTCACGGAGGCACTTATGACCGATCTGCTTACCAGCTGCATCAACCCGTACTTCTCCTTGGAGACTTCATCAGCTAACACGAAGTGTGGGGATGCGTGAGAACAGACCCCAGAGGAGTGATAATGGCCAACACCATAGACACTCACAACCTGGTCCTTCTTAACGAAGGATAACCCACACAGATCACCCTCGAAAGTGAAACCGCCATCGATTTATCAGTCTGTTCTCCTACTTTAGCTCCCCAACTCGTTTGGGGAGTCCTGCCTTCAACACATGACTGTGATTACAACCCAGTGATCATATCGCTCCTAACTAATCGACCAAACAATCTTAACGCACAAGAAATTCGATTCAACTACCGGAAAGCCAGCTGGGAGGAATACTCGACACATGTCGCATGGGATGATGTGGAGGGCCTTCCCGAAGACATTTCAGAGCACGACCTTATCATACATCTATACGAAAAATTCCAAATTGCAGCTACTGCATGCATTCCCCAATATGGACCCTCAACCTTTTTCCCAAAACCTTGGTGGTGCCCGGAGGTACAAGAAGCAAGGGATCGGCGTGACAGGATGTGCGAGGCCTTCCGCCGTGCACGTTCCCCCAGGGACTGAGTAGCCTGGAAAAGGGAAGCTGCCGTTTTCTGCAAACTTAGCGTGGAGAAGAAGCGAGAAAGCTGGACCCAACTAGTTAATACAATCAATCTAAACACCCCTCTTTCTCAAGTGTGGGGAAAAATCAGACTTATCCAAGGTCGCCCCGAGCGACTTATCCACATACTGTCGGACGAAGACACTGTCTATTCTTCATACGCGGACAAACTAGCTCAGACTTTCTGCCAAATATCACAATCAACAAATTATACGGGAATCTGTAAATATCCCGATACCCAAACCCGGAAAATGTCACAGCGACCCACATAACTATCGTCCAATTGCCCTAACTAGCGTCCTATGTAAGACCATGGAAAGAATGATAAACTCACGCCTAGTCGACTACTTAAATGCATGCAGGCCTTAACAACATCCAGTGCGGTGGCCATAAGCGCCACTCCACAACGGACCACCTCGTACGATTAGATTCAGACATAAGACAGGCCTTCGTCCGTAGAGAACATGTGGTTTCCATATTTTTCGACGTTGAAAAAGCATACGACACTACGTGTAAATACGGGATCATAAACGATCCCCACCGTAAAGGTTTGAGAGGTCGGCTACCACTTTTCATCCACCAATTTCTACAAAATTGCACGTTCAGGGTCAAGGTTGGCGGCACTCAGTCTCCGTCATTTCCTCAAGAAATGGACGTTCCCCAGGGAAGCGTCCTCAGTGTCACTTTTTATCCTCAAAATCGATCAGTTAGCCGACATTTTTCGTTGAGACGGAAGACTGCTCTCATCGCTATACGTGGACGACCTACAAATAAGCTACAGACACCTCAGCCTCACAACAATTCAACATGAACTCCAGAAGTGCCTAAACCTAGTCGGGAACTGGGCTTCCCTAAACTGATTCCGATTCTCGCCCTCTAAAACTAAAAGCATGCACTTTACCCTTGTGCCCGGTTTACACCTGAAACCAGCCCTAATGCTGCACAACACCCCTCTAGTATACGAAGAAACGATCAAATTCCTGGGGCTTGTGTGGGACCCCACATTGCAGCCCTGGCGACTCGATGCAAAAGGTCGACGGGACTTATCCAATCGGTAACATCCCTGACGTTCGGTGCCGACATGGACACCGGAAAGACGTTGTTCAGAGCAATAATACGATCGCGCATGGACGACGGAGCCGTTGTCTACAGATCTGCAGCCAAAACTACTCTCGACCATCGCAAACAATGCTTTACGTATCACAACCGGTGCGTTCCGCTCCACTCCAATCGAATCACTTAACGTGCTCGCCAACGAACTTCCACTTACGCTCCGGCGAGACAAACTTTCACTACATTACTATTTTAAGACTAGAAGTCTTATCAACAACCCAGCAATCGGTCACATCACCAACATATCCGATAAGCACCTTTTTGCGGCTAAAAATAATATATGCCCACCGTTTTCCCTACGTGTAAAAATCGTAAAGCTATTAAGCCTTCATTTTCCTACCGAATCCTTCAAATAAACACACCAACATGGATGATCAGCCCACCACCGGTCAACCTAGACCTGCAAATCTACCCTAAAGCAACTACTCCAACCAATGCGTACAGGCAGGAATTTCTAAGACTACTCGAGGAAGAATATTTAGAGCACCGCCACATATACACTGACTGCTCCAAACCCGTGGACGGAGTGGGAGCAGCCGCTTTATGCGGGGACACCTCACTCTCGCCCACCCTCCCACAAGAGGCCTCCGTGTTCTCTGCGGAGCTTCGCGCACTCAAACTAGCCGTCTCTATCGCAAAAACACATCGCTTCCCCAATACGTCGTTTTCTCAGACAGTCTGAGTGTCCTCACCCAGCTTTAAACACTGCAATATGAACATCCAGTTCTACGTAAGATGCAGCACGATATTTTTGTGATGACCGAGACGGGTCAGGCATTGGAATTCTGCTGAATCCCCGGGCACGCGGGAATAAGAGGAAACGAACTTGCGGACTCGCTTGCTAA
The DNA here is from genome assembly GCA_016164225.1 of Gammarus roeselii. Lineage (NCBI taxonomy): Eukaryota > Metazoa > Arthropoda > Malacostraca > Amphipoda > Gammaridae > Gammarus > Gammarus roeselii. The sequence continues at coordinate 11,424 of SDVV010000331.1, read as the reverse complement.
ACTGGCATCTACTCGACCAAGAACATTTTTTTGCAATACATTACAGGGACTGGTTTCCTATCATCAACTCCCTCATAACATCTCGATGGGATGAAATATGGCAACAGAGTGGGCAAAAAATGCTTTCAGTCAAACCCTCATTCGGAGAATGGGAAACAAAGTTCACCAACAGAAAAGACCAAGTGTTCATCAACGGCTTGTGCACGGGACATACGTGGATAACTCACAACCACCTGATGGATGTCGACATAGGACCAAACGCGCCACCTTGCCCCTGTTGCCGCCAAGTGGCTATCAGCGTGAAACACTTACTGATGGATTGCAACGCACTCGCGGCAGCCCGACGAGCGTTCCTAGATCCCCCGTGCAACCTACAAAGCCTACTCACGGACCCAACCTACCGTAAAAAGCAAATCGCTTTCGGGAAACACGCCGGACTATACGAAGCTGTCTAAACCTCAAACAACTGTGCAAATGAGGTGGTCTCTCCACCCCATTACGCACAGAAATAACACATTTTACGAAGATACACATTAATTCGTTACTCTCTCGTACGCGCTAGTACGCGAATATGCCACAATTGAAATATGTACTGACTTCATCTTGACAAAACTAATATTTTCGAACGCGAGGCCGTGCGGACTTAACTGAATCAACGACGGTCGCGCCCTACGGGGGAGCCTATTATAACTCACGTTGAGGCTCTGGTGGAAATGAGGCCCAAATCAAATCAAATCCATTAGAGGCCTGTGGCGATCATGCGTTTGAGTGCCGAGGTTCCCCGACCCCCTCCGCGACTACCCCTCCTTGGAACGTATTGGGTGGGCATCCGAGCCCCCAGGGCAGGCTGGTTGCGGGGTCTGGAGCTTGTCTGAGCGGCACCAAAGACAACCCGTCACCGTTGGGGTTGCCTAGCGTCCTGCTGGAACGTAGGGCGCGCCCTGGGCGGTGCGGGTCAGCGACGAAAGGAGCTTCGTGCCATTCCGCCACGGCTGTAGAGGGCAGGCTGTGCGACAGCTTTACGGTGTTGCGGGGGTCTTTTGGAGCAGGGGCAACGAAACCTGATGTGGAGGGGCCCAGAAATAGAGGACCTCTGTCCGGCTACGGAAAGTGTCCATCGCTTGGCAAGCCTGTAAGATAGCCCCGTAGGTGACTAGTTAAGGTTCAAATACCGACCCTGTTAAAAAGGCGGTCCGGCCGGGTTCCGGAGCGAGCCTGTCCAGCGTCTGAAGCCGAATCTGGTATCTCCAACGCAGTGACTGAGGGGTAACTGGCGTGCCATCGGTGAGGACGGGAGTCCGGATGCGCTCAAAGATCCCCGTCAGTGAAGCGTCAAAGTGAGCCTTTGGGGAGAGGATCGGAGCATTCGCGAACTCCACCAGGGACTTGACTACGGGGCAGTGTGCTGTGAGAGCAAAATGCGTGTTTGACCAATCGTCGAGGTCCTTCGGTGCCGACCCGTTGGGCAGGGTAGTATTGATTTGCTTCACGTGTTTTGAGATTGTTCAGGCACAAGGTGAGGATGGATGAAGGGAGATCGGTGAAAAGGGTGTCGAAGGCGAAGGCAGAGACGAGTGGACGTAGGCCTAGAGGGAGATCGAAATTTGGGTGAATGAATGGTGTGTAGCAGGCGTTAGGAAGGAGAGACGCGAGTGTCGAGGTAGCGAGAGCGTGCAATTAATAGGCTAGAGCGGATGATTTTTGAAGCTGCTCTGATGTGCTTTCCCGTCCTTGGCATATCGTTCAGAGTGCACAAATACTAGTAATATGCAAACTAAAAGATTTCTCTAGCTGTTTCATAACATTTGTGAAAAGTTCTTAAAAAAACGAATTGCACAAATGTTTAATTCAAGGTTTAAGATCAACTTTCAAGGATACTTTTTAAATATTGTTTCTCCAATAATTTTACTTGAGACCAAAAAGAAAGAGCTACTGAAGAGCTTTAAAATAATATTTGAATCAAAGCTGTATAGCTCAATCACTTTTTGAGATCTGCAATTTGCGCGAAAAAGTCAAAGGTTACAACTTTGCGACCTTGTATTGCTGGAACTATAGGTCACAGTGACCTAATATATAAATATATATATATATATTTTTCATGTGGATATACTGCAATACCAAGTATGAGCAAATTCGAATTGGGTAGAGTCCTAAAGCTCCTTTATGTGGCTTACCTGATGTGGAATGATCCCCGTAGGTTTTGACCATTTTAAATTAGCTACAAGGAATTGTTGATGGACTTGATAGAGTTTGAATTATTTTAATTTTCGTTTGCGGTGGATGGATGATTATTCATTTTATTGATCAATAACACTTTGTTTTAGTATTTTATTATTTTTTATTTCTGGGGCTCTATTATTTATCTCCGCCCTTTTTTAATTGGTTGGTGATGAATTTTGCATTAGTTATTGAATATCGAGGTTGGTTGAGACTAGGTGACCCAGGGAATGAGGGGTACTCGTGGAATCCGCGGGACTCGTAAGACCCGGGGTTTCGGGAACCCGGGGGACTTGGAAGACCAAGAGGATTTGGGGGGGGGGGGGCCTATTTGGACCCTTCTGGAGCCCTCTAGACATCCTTGAGACCCTTTGGGACCCCCTTGAGAGGCTTTGGTACCCGCTTGAGGCCCCTCTGAACCCTGGGACCCCTGCTTCCCTCTCCCCACGTTGTAAAACCCATGCAAAGAAAAATTTATATATGTGAAATGTTTGAGTAGTGAACAATTAACCATCACAGTCCGCGGATTACTGGCGTAGAGGGCGAGGGTCGCGTCGAGGCTGGTCGAGGTGCGTCGAGATCGGTCGAAACATGTTGAGGCGAGTCGAGTTGGTCGCGACGAGCCGAGACTGGCCGAAATGATTCGAGACAAGCCGAGATGAGCTGAGACGAGGGGTCTCGAGGGACCCGGGGAGCTCGGGAAGACCCGGGGGACTTGGGTTACCCTCCGGGATTCATCGGGCTCTATTGGGACCCAAGGGACCTCTGCCCCCCCACCCTATCCCCTTAAACAATGAGTTCAAAATCAATAATCCGAGCAATTTTCTGCCCGTGACGAACCTGCCCTTACTTTCTTCACGACCAACAATTTTGTCATGCATAATATATAATGCTAGTGAATTTGTGCAGGAGTTTCTGTTCGTGATTTTGTGCTCGCTTGCGCGTGCACGGATCATATGTAGTGTCTGAGGTTGACCCGGACTGCGTAGCTATAAACTCTGTGACACGTTGTGGTTGGAGTTGATCTGATCCGTAAAGCCATAGACCTTGTATCAATTTTGACGACACTATCTGTGCGCACTGGCGCGCGTGCAGAATACTCCTGGAGTTCTGAGTAGTTGAAGGCGGGGATTCGTTTCGTCTGAGTCTTTATCTTACCTGAATAACTAAATTGCACCTCCACTTGACTAGCCCGCGTAGCTGTAAACATTTTGTTGCTTTGCTGTCGGAGTTGACTTGGTCCGTGTAGCCGTAAACCTTGTACCAGTCCCAACGATGATACCTGTGCGCACTAGCGTGCGTACATATTACTCTTGAAGTTCTAAATGATTGGAGACGAGGATTCGTTCTGCCTGAAGCTGCTCATCTGAATAAATGAAGTGTACTGTGGTCGACCTGGACCGCGTGGCGGTCTAGGTCGTGTTGCGTTGCTGTCGGAGCTGACTTCGTCCATGTAGCCATAAACCTTATACTAATCTCGACGATGCTACCTATACGCATTAGCGTGCGTGCATATTACTCTTGAAGGTCTTCATGATTGGAAGCGGAAGTCCGTTTCGTCTACGCGTTTTTCTTATGCGCATCCGCGACCTTGCTAAAATTTTCACAGTTTTCTAACTTTAAAAGCGTTGTTCTCATTCTCGCACACTGAGTCGTGCGAGTCTACTGGAATCCATGATCATCGAGCCACACGGGGAGCCTATTATGACTCGCGTTGAGGCTCTGGTGGAACTGAGGATCAAATCAAACAAGCGTGCGTCTGACACTGCTAAAATTTTCACATTTTCCTAACTTTTCCAGCGTTTTTTTCTCGCACACTGAGGCGTGCGAGCCTACTGGAATCCATGATGATCGAGCTCTTCGAGGGAGCCTTTTATGACTCGCGTTGAGGCTCTGGTAGAAATTAGGATCAAATCAAATTCAATTTTTATCTCTAGTGAAGCGTGTATATTTTTATCTCTTTCAATGCTCAGTATTGGACTTGTCATCACATGAATTGATAATGAATGTTCGGTGAGTTGAATTGCTGTTGAAGCTATTATATGAATTTTGTTTCATCAGTTGATATTGTCCAATCTACCAAGTGCCCTACTCCCAGTCACAGTGACGTCACGCTTCCCTTTGCATCTTCTTTGTCTGTGGGAAGCGTTCAGTCAGGTTAGGGCACTCGATTACTCTGAGTTTCAGTTCTTGAGTAACGTTGGGTAACGGCTCGCTACAACTAATCTACGGTCACTTGAGAGCATCGCCTGGTGACTCAAATATTTTGTGTTGATCTTTGTCAGGGTGTACAGTTCTGTGATAGTCAGAACAGCACTTTCCTGTGTCCAGAGCAGCACCTATTTGGCTCATGGTCTGCAAAAATGAACACGTTTGTTTTTTGGCGACCACCACATTCTGTGTTTGTCAGGGCAGCACATTTCTGTGTCAGGGCAGCATATATCTGCGTTTGTCAAGACTGCACATTTTTGTGTTTGTCAAGGAAGCGCATTTCTATATTCGCGAGGTCAACACATGTCCACCCGCTGCTCTAGGTCTGTAGAGCCCCAATTATTAGTCCAATCAAGCAAGTCTCAAGAAATGTTAAGAATGTTCAACCTTTAGGTTATTTAGTACATTTATCGGGTGGGGATGACAAGAATAGCAATGCTGTAATTTTTTGCCGCACTTATTACAATGGGCGTTTGTAATATATGGTAAATCGAAAGTTACCCTTATCGGTGTTGAGGTACCTACTCTAGCCTTGATAGATGTCTCTAAACACGTTCGTGAAAAATGCTATCTTTGTACATTCACTTAATTTCATCTTTAAGGGCCAGTGTCCCGTCCGAAAAGGTGATCTGATATCATTTTTCATTTACTATTTTTCAACCGATTATTCAAATGATTAGACATTTCAAATAGCCCTGTCTATTGACAGGATTGCATATGTTGGGACATCTGTAACACTCAGGCGACAAAGTTGATTTTTTTGGGTGACCGGATGAAAAAAATAGCATCTGGCAACCAATGAATCAGCAGGCCGATAATGTACATGAATGTAATTGATGTTCGCCTCACGTGATTATTATCTGCCTGCAGATTGGTGATGAGCGTGATCAGTTTATGATGTCATACATTAGTGATATTTATGACTTTTTGCAGAAACATGAACTTTGCAAAATCAATATAGTTTTCCTGTGTATTGGAAAAATAAAACAAGATGACATTTATTACTCGTGAATATCAGTCTTTCGATAGAGATAACTTGTCTTACTATGACACTCGCCCTATTGTAGGCAACACATTGTGTCAGTTCTATAATAGGTCACGTTTTATCAACTTAGGGTCAATGGACTCTCGAATTCTCAGTAGTGGAAGATATCCAACATCTACCATTGTTCTCACTTTATTTGTATGGTTCTAACCTGAAGACTGCTTGACAGCTTGCCGTGAGTCTTTCCAGTAATTGCGCGATCCTTCTTAGGCGGAGATGAGGTCTGGCCCTCACCCTTCTGGATCTGCCGCTTAATTACCTCCAGTTCCATTTCTTGAGTGCTATCAACGGCACACCCTGTCACACCGTTGTCTGTTGTATCAGCGCGAAGCCTCTCAGCCTCAATGCACTCTGTTATTGCTCACAATCCCAACCAAATAGTCCCGTTGCGTGCGACGTGTATGCTGCCGCGACGGGCACCGAATATTCACCCGACAGATAGGATGGTGTGGCAAATTGTCATGAGAGGCTAATCTCATATACGCCAGACTGCTATTTGTAGTTGGTTTCGTGTTGTTTATCAGTTTGATTTTGGTATCACGGTCTCTCATTGGAGATCAACAAGCAACAACGTGATTGCTCTGCGACCTACAGTTCTTGTCCTGGACATGGGTTTTGATCTGTCCTGCAACTGGAGCTTCGTTAACAATTACCGCTGCAGATTTCGGGCTGCAAAAGACTGCAATACAAGGCGTTAAGTCTTCATTTAATGAGATTACGCGGTGCATTTCATAACTTCGTTCTTTCAGCATCTTTGTGAGAAATGAGTGCACGTGATATCAGTCGTCAAGTGGAGCCGCTCATAGGAACGAATTTACCAGCGAGTGTTTATGGCCATCGACTCAAGGACGGCGCTGCTGCTGTCGATGCCTTCAAACTAAAGAGGTGTATGCCTGGTTGTTCCGTAGACTGACGATAGACCTTGTTGATTCTTCTAGCTTAAATGTTGATCTCCCTCCTTCTCCATCCCAAGCTGGTAGCCTTTATACACTTTAGGCCTGTAATATTACTAATAATTGTAAGTAGCTAACGGGAACGCAAAAAAACAACTAGAGATGAAGAAAATAGTTCAAATAATTATAATGCAATACAACCAACTGCTGTTCTAGTTATAAACTACATACCTATTGACACTAGTGTTAATAGTCAACAAAATCAGGTATGGTTACTAGGCCTACTAGTGTACCTGGCCTTTTCTCGATAAGTCATTGTATTTTTTACTATTCGGTAATATACTCCCTCTCGACCAGTCTTATTCGAGTGTAGGAGACGCCGCTGTAGCTTCACTTTGCACTTATGCTGTGCCTCATTCCTTCGTCCACTTCGGCCTCATGATGTCAAACTGATCTTAGCTTAGCTTGAACTGATGATAGGCGAGGGATGTGCTGCTTTTTCTAATGGATGTGAGGTTTACGTGGATAATATTTGAACGAGGCAAAGTGGGCAGATTACAAATTACTCTGGCAAGGACGATCAATGGAGGACAGGACAAATGACTACATTACGTTACATCATATCTGATAGACATCGATACATTCGGAGAGGGTTATTTCAGTGGAGTGGGTTTGAAGACTGACCAGGATGAACACTACAACATTGTGAAATTGCTGTGGGCCGTAATTGGTCTGGCGCTAATGCTGGCGATGGATGGTGTTGCAATTTTGCTTATGCTTCCTCGTGTTCATTCAGTGATGGACATAAGTCAGTACAGGATTACTTGGAAAATAAACTAATCAGGAACAGCAGTTCTTAATTTATTAGGAACAAACTGACTGGGTTTTCTGGGATCACAGACTAAGAAATCCTATTTGAATTATGATTACGAAAGTTTGTGATTACAGACTAAGAAATCGTATTGACTGTTGAATTAATTGTTTCCTAAGAGCTCACGTTGGTCTTTTATCTCAACATAAAAAGGTTCCCATGGCCCCCTTGTCCTTTGTAATTTATTCATCGAATAAAACATTGTTTTGCATACGTTTTTGCTTGAATGATGTGAAGACTCTGTGTTTAGGCTGATTATTTTTCCATGATTTAGGAGATGAAATTTAAATTCGTTGAATTGCATTTGGTTTTTACCAGCCCACTTGAAATTTTCTTTAGATAAACTTGAACATTTTCTACATCTCTTGTATCCTTCACTATGCTCAGTACTTTGGTATAGTCTGCAAAGCAGGGTACCGATGAATGTAGACCGATGAATGTGCTCAGAGCATTAGCCATTACTAAGAGAAGCAGAGGCAAAAGTACCCCACTGAGGATTTCCCCTGGTGCAGAGGTTTCCTCATTTACTGCCATACTTTGAGTTTGGCCTTTCAGGAAAATTTGATCCATTCATAACCATTTCCTTGGATACCTGCGTTATGTTGTCTTGATAACAGAATACTGTGATCTACTTTGCCAAACGCGTTTCCAGAATCTAGATGAATCACATAAACATTTGTTCCATCACACCCCCCATGGGTATGTGTTAGGTTCATGGACCTTGCGTAGTCACAGCCCAACCGGGGGGGGGGGGGTGAACACCCCTATTTCCCTTCAGACTCTCCTCTTCTTCACACTTCACTATCTTTCCTTTTCTCCCCCATCCTGATTTGCTTAACTTTTATTTACTTCATTTGCATCTTGTGTTTAGTTCTAATTTCCTTAAACTTGTATCAGACTCCTTAACAACTCTTCTATTAGTAGTTGCACGCACACATACACACACGCACACACAGACACGCACAGTCAAACATACACATACCGGTTCTAACTATTCACCTTTCGGGTGGCCAATAACAGCCAAGTTGCGCGTTTTCATTCATGCAACATTTTTCTACCATTATTCATTTTTTTTCATTCCATTCTTGCTGTTCTCATGCGTGAAATTCCCTACACCTAGTGTAGATCTCATTCATGGGATCCACGTTTTCTGTCTCTTCCTCATCTTCCCCATCAGCAGGTGTTGGAGCGCGTAGCTCGGTACCTTAAGGACTACTTTGGATCTTTGGGGCTCAGAAGCAGGGTAGGTAGTGTTTTAATCCTCCTAACTGCCATCCGGGGAGTGTTGGGAACACATGACCACAGCACCTTACGAGTTCATGTACCTCTTGTGGCACCCGTACATAACAGGGACCTTCGCCGCGTTAAGGACTTTGACTGCGCAGTATTAAACCTAACTCGAACATAAACAGAATTAGAAAAGTGAAGACTAACTTGATGCGGCACTGTTTGCTGGTTTGACATTGGCGCCAGAAGGACGATGGCTCCAGCGCGCTAGAAAGCTTCGTCACTCTAATCTAATCTTGTTTCATCATACAATGTATTGGTTATTTCATCATAGTGCTCCAGTAGTTGGGTCAACGTTCTCCGCTTACTATATTATTTATGTTTTTTGAATGAAATGTCCTATACGTTTATCTTTTGACTACGTGACTAGTGGTAAATTAAGATCGCAATGCAGTCTTCGTCGCTGTCGTGCAGTCAAGGTCGCTGTGGTGCAGTCAAGCTCGTTGTGGTGCAGTCTTCATCGCTATGGCGCAAACTAGATCGCTGTGGTGTAGTCTTTATCGCTATGGTGCAGTCTGGGTCGCTGTAGTGCAGTTGAGGTCGATGTGGTGCAGTGTAGGCCGCTATGGTGCAATCTAAGTCGCTGTGGTGTATTCTATGCCGCTATGGTGTATTCTAGGCCGCTGTTGGGCAGTTTAGAGCGATGTGATGCAGTCAAAGCCGCTATAGTGCAGGCTTAGCTGCTTTCTCTTGCTTTCTAAGTTACGAATTTGAATACTTATAGTAGCTACCTACCAATAGCTTCGAGAAATCATCTCTGTTGTCCCTAATGTTACCTGCAGGTTCCAGAAAAGAACGTTAGGTTGTTGTTGTTATAAATATCTGTGCCACATAATGCTCACTTTACAGGAATTCGAATTGCTTAAACTTTAGGGGATTTCTTGGTGGATGCAAAAGCTGGATTAGAAAAGAAATGGTATGATTTTGTAGTAAGGGTAATAATACTAAGAATGTGTATTCAATTAATTTGTACAACTAAAATTTTATAATGATTTATAATCATTATTTAGCTAATCTGCAACTCGTCGTTGTACGTGAGTTGAAACAATTTCGATAGCAAGCTATTTTCAATGGCCAGTCATGAACGCTTCATTCGGTTTGTTTCACTCGAGGAGTGAACTGTTGAGGGAAGGGATATGTTTTGCTAATTGCCTAAGTACTATCAGGTGCACCAATACATCGAGATTAAGTATTTAGTTGTGCATATTCATATAGCTGTTTCCTCCTGTTGAAGGAAACGGCTACATCTATATACATAAACTAAAACATGCAATCCCACTACTAGAATGTTGGAATAACAGCGACAATCTTGTATTTGCTCACCCGTCGGTACACGAGTGTTGGATTCAACAAAGTATATCATGCAATAATGTATGAATTTATCTGTCAATTTTTTTCGAGATCTGATGTACCCTTGAAATTTCACTAATCAAATATGTTCAGTATGAAAAGCACTGAACAGTTCCTTAATGATACTAATCAGTAATTCTAAGCGCACATATCCATTTCCATGGCAAATTTATATAACTAATAAAATTTGTTAGCTAACAGTTTCAGATTTATGGAGTGAAACTATTCTTTACTGCTTATTATTCGAATGAATTTGTATTGTGCATTATAGGAATGATTTATGCATCTATATTAGAATGAATAAAATACTTCTATAGTAATTCATTTATTTGTTTGAAATTGGTCGTGTTGCCGTTAAGAAAGGCTTTGCAATTAGTTTCTACTCGAATCTATGGATACCTACGATTAATTGAAGGATATCCAGTACTCTCCTACGTGTGTGTTTACCAGCGTGGCATTGGTTGATTGTCTCCTCCTTCGTGTGTTCTCATGAGTGGAGTGGTGGCTGGGTTTGGTAGTCCCTTCCTCCGGGAGTGTTCACAACCCGTGGCTCCGAACAAGCACTACCAGGCGATTGATGCGGCCTTTTTTTCGTAGCTGGTGGCTTCGATTGAGAAAGAAGCGACACTAGTGTCATTTTTCAGCTTCACAAGCATTGCCAAGTAAAGTCTTGTCCCGCGACGAAGCAATTCTGCGTCATAATATCAATTAAACTTCTGCAAAGATTAGGCCATGCACTGTAGTTGGCCTGCTATCTAATGGGGTGTGCCCTGGATGCTCCCTAGCTGAGTTGTTGTACGGACTGCTTTCTAGGTGGGCTGTGGCACATGCTGCTTCTTGGCTAGGTAGCGGCAGACAAGATGTGCATCCTTGCTGGGTTTGACACCGGCTGCTCCCAGATGGGTAGCGGCACTGTTTGCTTCCTAGATTGGCTGTGGGAATATGATTGTATTTGAACTCCTCGCTGCATTTAACGTAAATAACACTTAGTTGTTACTGGTTCATTAGCAAAATTGCTTCATTTTCTCGTGTTTTCACTTCCATTTTTACATGTGAGGTACGATATTTTCGTGTTATGTTCATATTACGATATTTTCGTGATTGATGTTCATATTCATCACAATTCTAGATTTTTTGCTGCGCGTTGGTGCTAATACCATACCCTTGAAGTCTTCATTTGATGAATGATCTGAATAAAGATGGAACTATTGGCTATCAAGAAACGTACTGCGTCTCGTGGTGGTGGTGTTCCCTCCTATGAAGTATTGCTATAGCTACATTTATCAACTGATTAGCGTTCTCTTATCGGTCACTAGCGCAATCTTATGCTTATTACGATCCTTGTTCCTATCTGATAACATGCGTTTCATTTAGTGTCTTGTGCTTTGCTTGTTGCTTCCTTATAAATATGTTACTTCATCAAACCTTGCGAGTTATCTGCTCTGCCTTTCATTTTTAACACATGACATAACTATGTTGAGTTGGCTATCGATTATTCCCGACCTGTTTCCAATGAGGTCCTAGGCAAGATACCATTCAATATATATATA
>SDVV010000330.1:0-33594 GCA_016164225.1 Gammarus roeselii | reverse complement strand
AGATCGACCAGATAGCAGTTATTCTCCCTCGCGACGGAAGATTGCTTGCATCACTATACGTGGACGACTTTCAAATAAGCTACAGGCACCCTAGCCTCTTAACAATTCAACAGGAACTCCAGAAATGTCTAAGCCTAGTCGGAAACTGGGCCTCCCTAAACTGATTCAGATTCTCACTCCCCAAAACGAAAAGCATGCACTTCACTCTCGTGCCCGGCTTGCACCTAAAACCAGCCCTAAACCTAAACAACACCCCGCTAGTATACGAAGAATCTATAAAATTCCTGTCTTTTGGGACCCTAAACTCACATGGCGACCTCATATCGCAGCCTGGAGACCCGCTGCAAAAAAGCAACCGGACTAATCCTTTCTATAACATCCTTGAAATTCGGAGCCGATATGGACACCGGCATGATGTTATTCAGAACATTAATACGCTCACGTATTGATTACGGACCTATTGTTTACGGTTCAGCAGCCAAAACCACCCAAGAACCTCTCAATAATAGTAAATAACGTCTTACGTATCACAACCGGTGCGTTCCGTTCCACACCCATCGAATCCCTGAACGTGCTTTCTAACGAACTCCCTCTTCCGCTCCGGAGAGACACTCTCACTACAGTACTATTTAAAGACGAGGAGCTACATCAATAGCCCAGCACTCAGTGACGTCACCAACAACCTTGATGAACGCCTCTTTGCGGCTAAAAAGAATATTCCCACCCTTTTCTCTACGCGTGTATAACTTTCTGACCTCGCTGAACATCAGACGCAAAGCGATAAAACCTTCATTCTCCTATCGAATTCTTCAAATCAACACACCAACGTGGATGATCAGCCCACCACTGGTCAACCTAGATCTGCAGACGTACCCCAAAGCAACAACCCCAACCAACACATACCGCCGAGAATTCTCACGACTACTCGATGAACAGTACCCTGAGCACCGCCATATATACACTGACGGCTCGAAAACACCGGACTGAGTGGGAACCGCCGCCATAGGCGAGGGGACCTCTCGTTCGGCCACCCTACTCCACGAGGCCTCAATGTTTTCTGCAGAGCTACACGCACTCGAACTGGCCATCTCTATTGAAAAAAGCGACCGCCACCCTAAAACTGTTATATTTTCAGATAGTCTAAGCGTTCTCACCCAGCTAAAAACTCAGCACTTAGATCACCCTGCCCTTTGAAAAATGCAACACAACCTATTCACAATGTCCGAGGCGAGCCAGGCGGTCGAGTTCTGCTGGATCCCTGAACACGCAGGAATAAGAGGAAACTAACGCGCAGATTTCCTCGCTAAACTGATGTCTACCCAGCAGGAACAATTCATCTCAATACATTATTGAGACTAGTTCCCAGTCATCAACTCACGCATCACAACACGATGGAACGACTCATGGCAGCAAAGTGGACAAAAGATGCTTGCAGTTAAACCATCCGTGGGAGAGTGGCACACCAGGTTTTCTAATAGGGGAGATCGAGTGTTCATCAACCGTATATGCACGGGACACGTGGATAACTCACAACCACTTAATGGACGTAGACATGGGACCGAACGCACCACCATGCCCCTGTTGCCACCAAATGGCAGTAAGCGTGAAGCACTTGCTAGTAGATTGCGATGCACTCGCAGCAGCCCGACGAGCCTTCTTGAGCCCCCGTGCAACCTACAACGCCTGCTCACAGAAACGGAACACCGGAAAAAAATTATCGCTTTTGGAAAACACACAGGCCTCTACGAGGTTGTGTAGAGGTAGCGAGGTCTGAATCATCTCCGGTCCCAAACTCTCTGTCCTCCCTGCGCACTCATTGAAAATTTTTACTTTGACTTTGTGTACAATGCTGCGCAGAATCACCGGACCGCCGTGTCACTAGAAGAAGCCCTCAGCGACTACACGTTGGAGCTCCGGCGGAGAACGGAGGGAGCTGCTACCACTCCTCTTCACAAGACCAACTGCGACTGCAATCAACCTGCTCTTGATATTTTTTTAGGTGAAACTATAGATATCGGATATTTAGTAAGATTTGTATGTACAAGGCCTACTCTGTACCCTCGCTAGAGTTACTCTTTTGAAGTTGTTGAATTTAATTTAAGTGTCATTTTCTCTGTAGCCGCATCAAATTTGCTTGGTGCCAATGTCAAATTTACTTCGTTACTTTGATACTTCGTTACTTTGTTACTTTAACTTCAACTGTGTTTAAACCCGCTGTGTCTGCGTTTAAACTGCTCCAAACCGAAGTTTAACCTACTCATAATCTACGCGTCACCTACTTCACAACTCTTCGACCGCCCTACGGGGGAGTCTGCATTGACTTCGCGTTGAGACTCCGGTGGAACATAGAACCAAATAATAAATGAATAAATCCACCAAAATTTCTGGACGTTCCCTTCTGCGCCACCAAAACCAAGGTTACACCATTAAAGACGTCCGATGCGATGTTATAAATGCCAGAAATACGGACACACGAGATGAAACTGTAACGGGTCAAGATGCTCATACTGCTCCCAGGACGACCAAGACGAACTAATATCTCCTGTCATGCCAATCCGAAGAATAGCACTGTTTATACTGGAGAGAAAACACACCCTCACCGGACACAGAAACTGCCCAGAGGAGGAGAAGGAGAGCGATCCTTTACCAGGTAAATCACGGGGTCGGGCGACGAGAGGCTGCAGTCTCGATGCGTTCTTCCCATAATGACCCTCCTACCCGGGAAAGATCTGCACCATTTCCCACCCACTTCCTCATAACGTTCAACGAAAGTGATGCAAACAAAGTTGCCTTGTCAGCCAATCTATTTATGAGTCACTCGCCGAACAACTAGGAGGAAAACCGAGAAAAATAAAACGACAGGGAAAGAAATATCTAGCCGACGTCACAGAACGTGAGCAAAGTAACGCTATTCAGAAGATTACCCACATAAACCTTCTCAAAGTTACAGTTGAAATGCATTCGGCCTTCAACGATACCTAACTTATTATATACACCTCCCGTTACACGCCTACAACAGACCTCTGTGCTTTCACCGAAGGTCTAGCTGAAGACTACAGAGTTACCAGAGTCCGTCGAGCAACATGGATAAAATCACCTAACTTAAATTCTATTGCATACCAAATTACCTTCCCGGGACACGACGCACTTCAATTCATAGTAATCCCGGGTGAACAAGGAAGAACCAATACCTTCCCAGTAGAAACATGGCCCCAAATGTGCCAAAAACGCCTGTAATACGGCCACGGCATCGCAAGCTGCCAGCTACACATACTCTGACGTTGCAAGAAATACGCTGGCGAGCACGACAGTAAAGACAGCAGTCCGCCACCCTAAATGCTACCACTGCTCATGCATCCATGAGGCAGGTGACCGCAACTGCCCAGTACACATGAACCTAAAAGAAACTACGATCACACAAAACGAACGCTAAGTTACTCGGAAACAAGCTATCTAAATCTGGAGTTAACAAACTCGATTTGCGAACACACCATCGGCAAGAACGATCACGACTTCGCCAACAGTTCTTATCTAGCTGAGCTCATACAAGAGACCTCCGCACAACCAGACTTATTACCTAGCCCAAATGCCTCTCACTCCACACAACCACCCACACAGATCAAAAATGCTACCACAGAAGAAAAGCGTGCTCGCTCACAAGCAAACACAGAGCACACCCTTGTCTTCCAACCAGATACCCCCGAACACTGGGGTAGAATGACACTTATTTATAGTAGTAGTAGTACTTAATTACCTGTACTTTTAGTACTAGTAATATTTGTTGTTGTGGTAGTTATCAATGAAATAGAAGAAATCAAATTGTAGTAGTATCATTGGGATACCTCTCAGTTGGTAGAGAAAAAAAAATCATACTCGATCAGACAAGGGGAACATGTTGTAATATCCAATACATTCAACATAAACACTTGTTAGATTCTTGAACGAATTAATAAAACAAGAAAAAGTTTTTTGAAATATTGTCTTTTTTTTTGCCTTGAAGAAACCTGTGGTGCCGACCCGTTATTCTCTCAGAATTTGAATCATTCAAAAGATACACAATAATAACCTGTCAACAGTGGTCATCCCAAATATACACAAGTCTACGGGGACGTTTCTGAGGTTTCAAAGATTTTAGATTTTCGATGTGTATAGTTAGAAAAAAAAATCACTTACTCATCCACAATGCTAGGAAAGATACTATAACGATGTTGAGGAATAATTATTTTTAATTACGTGAGGATAAATAATATATCAATGACCCTATTTTGATAGCGGTCGTCATCCATATTGAACGAAATACACGAGGAGGATTAGACCAACTTATCATTATCTTGTGTATCGGTGCGCCACACACCACGCCACGACATCCGTAGACCGTCTGCAGGACATCTTAAACACGTTTGAAGACATGCGGCCGCAAAAGCACTCCTTAATATTCATCATCTGGTTTATAAGGATGGGGTGTGTTGCACACAGTCACACATATCACACCTGTCTAACATACCAACCAAAAAAATTAAATGGTTCAATCGATGTACAAGTTCGTACAGGGAAGTTTTCAAATTCAAAATACAATGGCAATCGTCAGGGATCAAGGATCTTTGATGGTGAATGTAAGAAACACTCTCACAGCGGTAGGTGAGTGGGACAAATTCTCACCGCCTGGTACGGCCTTGCACCCCAATGCACCCCCGAGGGGTGCAATGGGGGGCAAGTCAGTCACCGGCAGGTTTCGAATTCGTGATATTTGCATTCATCGTTGAACTAATTTCCAAGATTGGCTTGCTTCACCACTTGTGTAGTCATCTATACACATCTATGATGACCGAAATTTTACTGTAATGTCTTTTTTTTTTACCCGTCCTGAAAAGAAAACGGAAAGAAAACGGAAAAAAATTGTCACGGGTAGTCATCCATATTGATGGCAAGTCTCCGGAGTTCATTTGGTGATTAGCCAGTTCCTTCCATTATTTCTAAGTCTGACCTGGCAAAGAAAACGGAAAGAAAACGGGGGAAAAATCATGATAACATTGTCCCCAGTAGTTATCCATATTGATCGATAGTTTATACTGGCGATTTTGTAATTTGTCTACTTTTTTTTTTTTTTAAGTCCACCCTGGGAAAGAAAACAGGAAGAAAACGAGGAAAAAAACGGAAAAAATTATCTCTAGTAGTCGTCCATATTGATCGGAAGTCTATGCTGGTGATTTTACGCTCAGTCAACTGCCTGAGTTTTTTTTACACAGTCCACCCTAAGAAAGAAATGGAAAGAAAACTGAAAAAAAAACATGGAAAAAATAGTCACTATTGGTCACCAATAGTCATCCATAGGGACGAAATAAGTGCTGGGCCGATGCGCCAACTTGTCAATTTCCACGGTGACCCGGCTGCAAGACTTCGTGAACTCGTCTCAGGTAACGTGGATGACTATCTTGGTGTTTCAGTCAGAATTCCAGCTTGGCTGTTACAATTCCTGCACAAGTTCCAACTTAATGCCCCGAGCATCAGATTTCAGAGGTCTATTTAGTGCTCTGTAGTCAATACCCAGTCCTCCAGAGCTATTCAGGGCATCAGATTTGCCCCACCTGATCTGAAAAAATATTGGCAGATTTCAAAATGTTTCAGCTTAGAAACATAGCCCTGTTCCTGGTGAACTGATCTAGCTAGTTTGTATTAAATTATGTGCATTGGTTGAATTATAGTTGAATTTTGAAATCGTTAAAAAATTCATGTGGATTTCACCCAAAAGTGGATTTGAAGTGTGATTGATTTCAAAATGACCCCCTTGAAATTTTTTTTTCACAGAACCCAAGATTTTTTCATGGATAGGGTACCTACTAATATTGTCCACTTGGTGAGCTAATAACATTTGAAATCGGTCCATTGGCTGAGTTTTGGTGAATTATTTAGTTGTGTGTGATCATTTTTATTTGTGCTGAAAAATACCATTCTGGTCCTCAGATTGACCCCCCTTATCTGAAAAAGATATGAATAATTTCTAAATGTTTTGTATAGAAAAAATTTCTGTCTAGCCTGGGGACTGATGTAGGTGTTTAGTTTTTACATTTTTGCATTAGTCGAGTGTCAGTGAGCACAGTAGTTTGTGAAAAAATGTGGACTCGGTCATATTTGGCCTGAAATGGTCAGAAATGAGTGAATATTTTGTATAAAATGGTACCCTATTTGGGACACTTGAAGTGCTCTAATGCTTTCAAACATACTTGATAAGATAAGAAGAGTGAAAAGTAAACTTGTTTTGTTTAGAAATATTTTCTGTAAGATGATTGGTTTAGACAGGAGAGCCCTGATAAGACTGCCTTATTTTGGGTCCGCCGAGAATATTTTTTTGTCTGAAAAATTCATCAAACACTCTTCCAGATGGAATTAGTATCTGAAACTTTGCCAGTCATTTCATAAAGTGGTCTTGTACCATATAGAAAATATAAAGTGGAGAGAAAAGCCTTCTTTGAGTTTAAGTGATTTTTTTTGTTTTGAGGCTCCTCAGAGAACGGTGAGCCAAAAGTTTTTCAGTAATTTCTCAGCCCCTTTTGAGAATTAGAGCCTGTGCTTTTGGGACTAACTAAACAAACCTAATCTGATTCAGATTGCCAAGTTTGAGCACATAGTTCTTGAAAGAAATGCTTTAATATTTTTTTTAGTGAAGGATGCAAACAAATATTTTTTTATTTCTTAAAAGCAAACTAATGAGAAATTCAAGAAAAAAAAAGGTTGGATATTCTGGGACATAGGTCTATCATGTGAGGGAAGCAGAGCTCCATGAAGTTAGTCCTGCGGCCTCACTTTTGTTTTGATTTTTTTTTATTTTTGCTCAAAATGACAATTTTATTTTGTCCATTTTGAAGCTCTTCCAATGAGAAATGGCCATGAATGGTCTATACAAAGCTCATGCCTATCGTAATTGTCTACTGCTTGGGCCATGTAACGGTTGTGAAAATTTGATATAACTTTTTCAAATTGAAAAAAGCATTTTGACACTTTGTCAAAAACTGAGAAATACTCTTCAAAAACTGCCGCCACATACTTTTGGAGGGCTGAAATTTGGATATGTTGTGTGTCTCATTGGGAGCTACAAATACTGAAAGTTTAATTGAAATTGACCAAGATGTTTATGAGTAAAAAAATTAAAAGTGCTCAAAAAGGGCCTTTTTGGCCATTTTCTGCCTTTTTTGGCGCCATTTTGGATTTTAAAGGTACAAGGAATGGAGCCAGAGCTACGAAATTCTGATAGAATGTAGCAAAGATTGTTTTCTATCCAGCGCCCTTAGTCCCAAGGTCCTAACTGCAATATCTCTAATTATGATGTTTGGCGCAAAACCAAAAATTCAGGGTCAATTTTGCTAGTGGTATTATCTTCTTCTAGTGAATTAATGTTTATGCACAATTCAATTTTTGACCTATCGGGGCCGAAAAAAATCGGCGGTGCTATCTAACAAGAGCACTCGCAGCCGCGACCGCAGCAACCACAGCAGACCACAATAGACCACCTTCCACCGAAGGCAGACACTCCCGTGAACACTTCCATCCCGAAACCCCTGGGCGAATTAAAAAACACGCGCACCAGAAAAGCTTCAGCAAATCACGCGACCACTTGGGATCAAGGTCAGAGTGCGAACAGCCTTCAAAATAAACAACTAAATACTGCAGTGGAACTGCCATGGAATCGGAAACAAGACTAATAACTCATGAATCTCTACCCATAAACCTTTAGTGAGTAGCCTCCAGGAGGTCAAACTCAGAGAGACTGCCACCTTCGGAATCTCCCAATATACCGCCGCGAAGGCCACACCAACGTGACTGCTCACGGCGGAGTGGCACTAATGATCCACCAAAGTGTACCTCACCTTAGTTTCCCTGAAGACAGAACTCCAAGCTATCGCTGTGAAAATATGCTTCCCAAGGCCAATAACATAAGTATCCATCTACTCGTCAAGAAGCTATGACCTCTTGGAAGCACTAAACAGACCGTCGTGCCACGAGAAGAAGCCCTCAGTGACTACACGTTGGAGCTCCGGCGGCGAACGGAAGGAGCTGCTACCACTCCTCTTCGCTAAACAGACTGAGCCTGCAATGAACCCGCTCTTCCCATTTGTTTTAGGTTAAACTCATTTATCAGTTGCTTAGTACGATTTGTATGTCCTAGGCCTACTCTGTACTCGCACAAGTTACTCTTATAAAATTGTTGAATTTAATTTAGATCTGTCAAATTTTCTTTGTAGCCGCACCAAATTTGCTCGGTGCCCATGTCAAATTTACTGTTACTTGGATAGAACTACTCAAACTGTGTTTAAACCCACTGTGACTGCGTTTAAACTGCTTCGAATCTAAGTTTAACCTACTCAAAATCTACGCTGCACCTACTTCATCACTCTTCGACCGCCCTACGGAGGAGTCGGCATTAACTTCGCGTTGGGACTCCGATGGACATGGATGCAAATAATAAATAAATCAACACGACAGCGACCATAACCTGGTCAACATATCGCTTCTTACCAACCAACCAAGGAACCCTGTCCACAAGAACTTCGGTTCAACTTCCGGAAAGCCAGCTGGATGGAACACTCGGCACACATCGCGTAGAGTGACATGGTCAACAACTCCGAAAGAATGTCTGAACACGAAATAGTCTCCCAACTGAACGAAAAGTTTCAAGCCGGAGCTGAGGCAAGCATTCTCCAATATGCTCCTTCAACCTTCTTTCCGGGACCATAGTGGTGCCGAGTGGTGAAAAAAGCGAGAGATGAGGGTGAATAGCTATACCATGCCTACCGACGCGCATGGTCCCCCAGGAGCAGAGTAGCGTGGAAAAGGGCATTTGCTGTATATCGAAAACTTCTATTGGAGAAGAAACGTAAAAGCTGGGCTCAGTTAGTCAAATTATTGATCGAAACGGCCCCTCTCTCCCAGGTGTGGGAAGAAATTCGACGTATTCGGGAAAACCCGAGCGATCTTTCTGACTGAGGCAGAACTTATTCTTCCCACGCGGAAATCTCAATTAAACTAACTCAGACGCTTAGCCAGATTTCGCAACCGGCTAACTACACGGCTGCTCTCCAACTGGAGATGAACTTGCGAGAGAGCGAACATCTTGACTACTTCTAGAAACGAAGAGGCCTACAACGAACCTTTCTCCCTCCACGAATTACAGGGCGCTCAAGACCTTACACGTGAAACTTCACCTGGGCTAGACCGGGTACTAATGAACTTCATCAAAAATCTCCTAGATGGCGCCCATGATCACTTATTAAGTGTTCAATACTGTACTCGAACTCATTTTTTTCATGATCAATGGCGGGAATCTACAATCATCCCAATACCAGAGCCCGGGAAATTGTACGGCGACCCACATAAATATCGTCCCATCGCTCCTACCAGCGTCCTCAGCAAGACAATGGAAAGAATGATGAATTTGCGCCATGACTACTACCTTGATATGCATGCAGGCCTGAACAGCATCCAGTGTGGCGGCCGCAAGCACCACTCTATGACGGACGACCTTGTAAGATAGGAATTTAACGTTTGGCAGGCATTTGAACAAGGATAACACTGTGTTTCCATTTATTTCTACTTGGAAAAAGCATACGATACTACTTGGATGTATGGCATCATGAAGGATCTCCACCGCAAACTGCCGAACGGCCACTTAACTGAAAGTGCAAAATCGCACCTTCAGGGTAAAGGTCAGCGACACCTTGCCACCATCCTATCCGCAAGAAATGGGCGTCCCTCACGGTAGCGTCCTCGGGGTCACTTTTTATACTTAAAATCAACCAGATAGCACACATTCTCCCGCGCAACGGAAGATTGCTTTCATCACTATACGTGGACGACTTACAAATAAGCTACAGGCACCCTAGCTTCCCAACAATTCAACAGACTCCAGAAATGTCTAAACTTAGTCGGGAACTGGGCCTCCTTGAACGGATTCAGATTCTCGCCCTCCTAAACGAGAAATATGTGTTGACTCTCGTGCCCGGCTCACACTTAAAACCAGCCCTAACGCTAAACCACACTCCGTTAGTATACGAGGAATTTATAAAATTTCTTGGTTTTGTGTGGGAAGCTGAACTCACAAGGCGACCGCATATTGCAACCCTGGAGACTCGCTGCAAGAGAGCAACCGGCCTTATCCTCTCGGTAACATCTTTGAAATTCGGAGCCGATATGAACGCCGCATGGCTTGCTCATTAAATAAGGAACAATTGTTTATAGTTTACTAGCCAAAACCACCCTAGAACCTCCATCTTGGTAAATAACGCCCTGCGTATCACAACCGGTGCGTTCAGTTCCACACCCATCAAATCCCTGAACGTGCTTGCTAACGAGCTTCCGCTCCGGAGACACTCTCACTACAGTATTATTTAAAGACAATCGGCTACATCAATAGCCCAGCATTCAGTGATGTCAACAGCATTCTTGATGAACTCCTCTTTGCGGCTAAAAAGAACAAATGCTCACCCCTTTCTCCACGCGTGGAAAACTTACTGACCTCGCTGAACATTAGACCCAAAGCAATTAAGCCCTCATTCTCCCGTCGACGTTTTCAAATCAACACACGTGGATGATCGGCCAACCACTGGTCAACCTGGATTTGCAGACGCACCCCAAAGCAAAAACCTCAACCAGCGATTACCGCTGAGAATTTTCACGAATTTTCGATGAACGGTACTCTGAGCACCGCCATATATACACAGACTGCTTGAAAACATCGAACGGAGTGGGAGCAGTTGCCATAGGCAAAGGGACCTCGCGTTTGGCCATCCTACCCCAAGAGGCATCTGTATTCTCTGCAGAGCTACACGCACTCGAACTGGCCATCTCTATTACTAAAAGCGACAGTCACCTTAGAAGTGTTATTTTTTTCAGACAGTGTTCTCACCCGGCTGGAAACTCAGCACTTTGATCACACTGTCCTTGGATAAATGCAACACGGGCATTCACGACGTCCGAGGCGGGCCAGGCGGCAAGTTCTTCTGGATCCTTAGACACGCGGGAATAAGAGGAAACGAACGCGCAGATTTTCTTGCTAAGCGGGTGTCTACCCAGCAAGAACAATTCATCTTCATACATTACAGAGACTGGTTCCCAGACATCAACTCACGTATAACATCACGATGGAACGACTCTTGGCAACAAAGTGGACAAAAGATGCTTGCAGTTGAACCATCGGCGGGAGATGGGGACACCAGATTTTCTAATAGTGTTCATTTCTAGTCTATGCACGGGTCACACGTGGATAACTCACAACCACCTAATGGACGTAGGCATGGGACCGGACGCACCACCATGCCCCTGTTGCCACCACGTGACAAAAAACGTGAAACGCTTACTCGTAGATTGTGATGCACTCGCAGCAGTCCGACGAGCCTTCTTGAGCCCCCCCGTGCAACCTGTAACGCCTGCTCACAGGAGCGGAACACCGGAAAAAACTGATCGCTTTCGGAAAACATACGGGCCTGTATGAGGTGGTGTAGGGGTAGCGAGGTCTGAATCATCTCTGAACCCGAACTCGCTGTCCCGCCTGCGCACTAATTGAGAATTCTTACTTTAACTTCGTGCACGAAGCTATGCAGGATCAACGGATCGTCGTGCCATGAAGAGAAGCCCTTAGTGACTACACGTTGGAGCCCCGGCGGAGAACGGAAGGGGCTGCTACCACTCCTCCATACATAACCTGCGTCTGCAATGAACCTGCTCTGCACATGTTACGCTCAATTCCTTTAGTAACCGTGTTCAGCATACTCTCTATTTTCGCTAGGCCCACTATGTACCGTAGGTCTACTAGGTTTACATGTTGTATTTGATGCATCTGCCAAATTTTCTTAGCAGTTTCATCAAACTCGTTTTGAGGCCTACTTGTACTCGCGCTAATTACTCTGTATGGACGTTAAATTACTTTATCTGTCTAAGTTTCTTTGTAGCCGCATCAAATTTACTAACCATGTCAAATTTACCTTACCAGTTTGTTAGACCTACTCTGTAACTGATTAAACCTACTGTCTACGTTGAAACTACGAATCAAAGTTGAACCTACGCTTTATCTACGCTGCACCTACTTCGCCACTCTTCAACCTCCCTACGGGAGAGTGTGCGTGCATTAACTTCGCGTTGGGACTCCGGTGGAACATGGACGCTACAACTACTACTACTACTACTACTAGTACTACTACTGCAATGAACCTGATCGGCATACATAATAAATTTTGTATCCATGATTAGTATACTTTGTATTTGCGCTAGGCCCACTCTGTACCCGCGTTAGGGTTACTCTGTACATATGTTAAATTTAATTCTTATCCGTCAATATTTCTTTGATGCTACGTCAAATCTAATATATACCTAGGTCAAATTTACTCAATTACTTTGCACCTGCGTTAGACCTACTCGGTACCTGCGTCAAACCTACTGTCCACGTTGAACCTACTCTGAATCTTAGTTAAACCTACTCTTAATCTACGCTGCACCTACCTTGCCACTCCTCAATCGCCCTAGGGGGAAAGACTGCATTAACTTTGCATTAGGAGTTCGGTCGAAAATGGAAGCTAGTGCATTTTTTCAGATGGTGCGCGCTTTTCCATTAGCACGAATGTGTGGTGTGACCCTCTCAGGAGTTCATGTTCGTCATATCAGACACGAAGCCTCTCGTTACGCCCAGCGGCAGCTCATCCCTACTGAAATCGGTCTTTACCACATTAATTATGAAGTTCACGCTCTACCTTGTGTGGTTAGTAAATGTCCATACACATTGCGGGAGGGACGTAATAAGCTACCTCTATCTTGACATTTCTTAAACTTTAAGAGCGCTTAGGCAGAATTTATCGTAAGTGTATTAATACAGCTGGTGTGCGACGTACCGAGCGGTTGATATTCGGAATACGGAACGCTAAAAGATTCTCATATAGCGATTGCAATTTAAAATCGATAAAAGTTATGAGAAATAGCCGTAAAATTATTCCTGAATTGAAATGGATTTGCCTCTGGATTTGTCCATGGTTTTCTCAATAACGCTGTATTCTACTGAGTAATGTTGCTTCTGTATAAATCTAAAACCTAGCTTGTCCTTACCTTCAATATTATAATTATATATCGGTAATGCATTAACTAGCTGGAATAGATAACTGATTTATCATCTAATTAAATTTTATAGAATATCGTTGCAGCTGGCATAACATTGGCACCACTGCCACCGCCAGCCCTCTGTCTGGCTCTACGCATGTACGACTTCTTATCTACCGCAGCAGTTTGTCGTCAGCGGTACTAAGTGATTCATTGCGCTCTTTACGTTGCTTCTGGAATTATCTGGTGTCAAGTAGAACACTGGAGGTGATTTAGTTTGAATATTTTAGTTATGAGTGTTAGAATCCTCTCTAATTTTTCGAGTTTACAGTCGTTTAATAAAAACGGTAATACGAATTCTGAGAACATGCCTTCTCTTTCGTATATTTGGTGAGTACTCGGCTACTTTCTACGCTTTTCTAGGTATAAGTCATTCCCACTTTGAATCCTAAGTCTGCATATGCGGTCTCCCGTTCCCACTGAGACAATACATGAACTTTTTCGTTTCATGTTGCAAAAGTTATTGGATTGCAGCTGCAAATAAGCCTGTCGCGCATTAGTATTTCCCTACGTGATCAATGCTTCCGTATAAGAGGCAAAGAGCCCATAGCAACAGCATTCCCAAGATGGGCGCCTGCAGCGATCCTGAAGGCCGCGGCCCAAAGGGTGTTAGGAACGGTGCCATAATTACCCTAGTGAAGCTATAAATACATGATTACGATTTTACAGCCATAATATTTTATCCCAAAGTCAGCTGGTCATTTCCCAGTCTGCAGAAGATGGAATTGATGCTGCGGAAGATCTCTGGCAAATAATGATTGGTAATAATTTTGAATGATTTATTTTTATCCATATACAAATTCTTCGTTACTTCAAATAATGCCTATATTTTTTATTGAATGTGGAAACTGATTTGACTGTCTTGACTGTTTTTCAGTTTTGCTAAAATGTTCGGACAACTTGCTCTCTGAGCAACAGAAATTGGGAACTGGTAAAATGTCTCCTGAAGATATGTTCTGATCAAATTTGGATCTCCTGGAGAAATTGGCGATAATTTTAAGATTGTTTCTATCAATGTTTACAAATTCTGGTGAAAGTTTTGAATAATTTGTATACCTTGCAGATTTAGCTGAAGCTAGAGAAACTCTTACCCACTGCTGAAATGATATAATTGCCAAGATAATAAGCAATCTGAAAATTGCATGTTGATTGGTCTGATCTAATCGGTAAGGCTAGAAGACAAGTCAATTGTGGTACTGCTCATAGCTACCTGGGAAAGATTTTAATAAGTTTGAATTTGTAAAAATAATGAAAAGGCACTGAACTTCTTTAATCCAGATTTTGTTACTGATCATGCAAATAGCAATGTTATTTTGAATGTGCACCTATAGTAATGTTTGTTTGTCATATGAATAATAGTGACCCATGCTTGCAAGCTATAGAGGTTTGTCCTTAACACAATGCCAGTCTCTGTTTGGGAGGTGCTGCAACACTGAATGTACCAAAGCTATGTCAGCCACGTGATAACCCTATAATATACTAAAATTCAAGAAAAGTAAACTTATAAAGCCTAACCTTACCTTTGATTATATGAATACAAATTTATACCTCTATTTTAATACAAACAAATTCTCCCTAAGTTCAATAATGAAGAAAAACCGCAAATGTCAGGCTAGTACACATGCCTAACAGCTTTTTACCATTATGTTGTCATATCATCCACGTCTTCCTTGACTCCTAATGGCACTAGTTCGTCATGTGGGTAGAGGGCATGTGGATAGAGGGCAAGCAACAGCATGCATATCAAGAATGAAATGAGCTTAATTCATCATGTTGACTTAATCAGGGGCGTCTTTTATAATATAGCGTTATCACTTGACAAACTACTGTTGCTTAGTGCTACTGCATGAATTAGTAATGTGACCTAGTGGTAGCCAAATATTGATGAGGATAAATTCTGATTGGTTTTGTCAACAAATGTTTGAGATGAATTTGAAATTATCCTTATCCTAATTGACAAATTTCTAGACTAAACGACTGCTAGAAATTTTGGCTACATTATTCCTACTTGGCAGCCTGACTAATTTTGTCTTTAAAATGAAATTGAATGTTCTTTATTCCTATTTCAACTAGTTTACTCCCCAGACTCAATACTAGAAAATTTGGTGGTTTTGTTTTTCTAGAACATATAGATTGAAATTACTTTTTAAGGGTGCCTATCCAGTACTTACAGGATGCAACAGCTGCACATGAGCACTTTTGACCTTGCACGGTGGCAAATCTTTCATGTGTTTTTCTAGCTTTGGTGGCCTTCTATTGTCTCTGAAGCTTTGAATGTCATCAACTCCATCCAACAGCCCTGCCATGGATAACCTTGGAGGAATATAGACTGCAGTTTTTGCCACCCTGATGGAAATCTGATCTGCAGTGATGAACATTCATTACATTGAAATCTATTCTTCAGTAATTTTTTGTTACTCTGTTAATAACATCTAGTTGACAAAGATGTGGCTCACTCTCCAGTTCATTCTTGATGTTCTAGCTTAGTCGGCTGTGTTACTCAGTGTACCCATCAAATGTAAACTATTGTTTATTTATTTTGCTTTATTTTTGAAGAGGATCCATCCATTCTGCTTTTTTTTTTAATCCCTGATTGACCTTCAGTGACTGAATGCCTTTGTGTCGTGAACATGCTGACAAGCATCAACTAAGCCACCTCATTACATAAAGTTTTTTCATGAAGCATTAGGCCCCTTCCATGTAGCTAAAGTAGTAAAGATGATTTACTATGCATCAACATGCATGATGTTGCAAAGCTGAATAATTCCATTGCTATTCAAGATATTTATTGGGACAATTAGTCAGTTGCTGACCAATTAAGAATCTAGCACTCGGATGTGGGGCACCCAATGATAAAACTTGAGTGTCTGATATATGTAATTGGTGACTGATAACAAGTTGAAGCTAAGTATGCAATTGACTAATTTATGAATGAACCAATTTTAATAAGTATAAATCCAACATAGAGCCATGATCATTATTATTCAGAGTAAATGATCTAAGTGGAGATTTGCCCTAACAAGGAATAATGTTCATAAGGAAATTTTCAGCATGCATAGCTACCAGCAGTGTTTGCAACAGTTTAGAACGCATGGCAGTAACTTTTACAAAGAGTAATGAAAATGAAGAATATTTATTTTGGCTGCTACAACATTAATATAATGATGCAGTTAATAATGAAAATATTTTTGCTTGGCACTGAGTTTGAAGACTATATTGACTGGGCACCTAATTACAGGGTTAGGAATGGGGTTCCAGTGAGCAACAATATGTATGATGGATGACAAGATTGTCAGAGATGGGCATTTTGACAGCTGCTAGGCACCAGTCTAAGCTCCAACAGCAAATCCTATCTTTGAAATGATGGATGAAAATTTAAATGGCTAATTCGTTGAAGTAAAGGTCCTATTTGTAGCATGACATTACCTCATCCCAGATGAGTGGTCTAATGTCATCTCTTTGAATGCTTTTTGAGAAGTGTTCTTCATTTTTTACCAACTTTCCAGTAGCTGCAGGCACTTTTTTGCTAGCAGTATCAACATCTAAATGTAATTTTTGAAGTGTAAACTAGCAGGACGTGTGTTTTTGGCAGTCGTAAACCGAGCAAATATAACCTCCCAGGTTGGAATGAATGAGCTCGAGAACTGAATTATGCTGTACGAGATGCCGGTATTAATTGGAAGATTGCTGGAAGGTCTTGGGGAGGTCAACTTGCAGTAGCAGTGAGGGTAGCAAAGTCAGTTTTGTAGAGAACTCGCGTTCTTGAGAGAACAAGCAACAGTTTCGCGAGCAGGATCTTTGAGCTACATTGCGAGAAGGGAAATGTAACAATTTCTGAAGAGAAATTCAGTCACTTAATCCTAAAAAGGAAGCACTTTCACTTGCCGTGACTGGCGTAACTGGGGAAGCAAACATTGCAAGGGTCTGGGGGGAGCATTTCCAGCACATAGCTAATTTTGTTGACACGGAACAGAATTGAGGTTGGGTGCAAAACTCTCCTGATAATGTTCCTGCTGTTAATGAAATGGTTTTGGTGGCAAAGGTTAGGAGCATTGTTAAAGGCCTCAAAAATAACAAGGGTGTTGGAAATGACACATACCAAGTGAAGTGTTCAAGAATGCTTCCCACAGACTGCTTGCTCTCTTCCTTTAGGGCTGCATTCATGTCAAGGAGCTACCAAGAGAGGTAATGCATGTAACTGTGATTCCTTATATTTGTAAAAAATAGACCTTTCCAATATAAATAATTATTGCCCCATTGCTATTGCCACCTCAATTTTCAAGGTTCTTCAGCAGGTTTTGTGAAAGATGACAAACGTTTCTGTCTACTGCAAACGGCCAGTTTGGATTCAAAGAGGGCCATGGAACTGAAATGGCAATATTTGCATTGAAACACTTGAGTATTACAAATTTAGAGACTTGCCCGTTTTTCTGTTTTTTTTAGACGCAAAGAAAGCTTTTGATAGAGTAAACCATTGGACTTGGTTCATAAAGTCAATTGAGAGATGAGCCCCTCTTCAAATTGTGCAATTGCTTGGTTTTTGGTACAGGGAACAGGAATTCTTGGTGCGATAGGGTAGTTCAAAATTGGCCACTTATCATTGTAAAAACAATTAGGCAGGGAGGTCAGCTATTGCCACTGTTGTATAACGTGTAGCTACACTGATGTAGAATTACCATCTAAGCTGGGAAAACCAAGGTAGTCATGTTGCCAACTGTCTTGTTAACAATCTCAGTTATGCAGATGATATGGTGTTAGCACTCTCTCAGCATTGCGAAAGCTTCTTGATATCTGCAATAATTTTGCTGAACCTTATGATATTGTATATAACGCAGCTAAAACTATGTTAGCTAGTTAGCCCGAAGGGTCCTAGCTACTACCTATCAACTGAGATAAAATTAGGCGGTGTTGCACTGAATTATGTTTGTGCCGCAAAGTTTATACAACGGCGCACTTTCTCAGTTTTGGTGCATTTCCCCCGAATTGATAGTTGACGTGAGAAAATACTAGAGCGTGGACAAACTGTAATCTTGATTTGGAATCCATTAATTATTTTGTGGAGTTAGGGAATGGAAGTGTTCCATTGAACTTGGAACAGAGTAGTTACGTGGTGTTTGAAGGAAAGATGGGGATCCAACTATACTCCCAGACTTGTAACTTTATTTTCAACAGGAGGAATGCCAGATTTGCCTATCCTGATGGAGAAATTCATTGGAATCTCTTTTTCATGTTAGAGCCAAACAAGACTCATTTCGTTTTTTCAGAGTTCAGCTTTAGTCCATTTTCATCATACCAAGATTACAGATTAGTTACGGCTGTCTTGGAATAGTCTTAGCGCTTTCAGATCTGACTGTTTTCGTGAAAGCAATATTTGAACATCACCAGCGTACATTACCACTTTTGCTTGAATTGTTGGTATTAAGGTCGCATTGACAAAAATCAGGAACATCAAAGGGCCAAGTATCAAACCTTGAGGGACTCCAAAGGCAACTGGGGCCAAATTTGACATGGTTGCGTTAACAAGTTGAACGGATTGTAGCCGATTCATCTGAACTTTTACACCAAGTGGTCTATTCCGATGTTGCCTAGCTTGACGAAAAGAATCCTATGGCTTACTGTTGAATGCTTGTGATTAGTCTATCAATGCCAGCAGAGATATCTGCCCCATAAAGTTTTTGTACAGATCTGTGATTGTCACAAGTATGTCATCTGTTGATAATTTTTGCCAGATAAGCATTCCGGCAGTCTTTGCACAGCTTGTTGGATTCAAGGTAATCAATCAATTGGATTGATATTACCCTTTCTAGAATTTTGGATAGGACAGGCAGAAGACCGATTGGTTTGAAGTCGGATGGTTTGTTCATTCCTGTCCTCAGATTTATGAATTGCTTTTATGATTGAATGCTTCCAGATCTCTGGAAAAGTTTAACTTGCTATGGAGGTGGTAATAACTGTGCTGATATAAGGCAAGGTAACTAAGGCTGTTTTTCAGATATTGTAGGGCTAAACCATCTATTCATTTAGAATTTGTTCCTCAAGGAAATACAGCTAGTTTTACTGTGTTGCAATACTTGCTTTGGTTTCCATGTGGCATTTGCTTCTTGGTCGCTGTCTCCATCTAAAGCTTTTGGACTCCATTTATCTGTTGCATTGCTCTGTACTCCTTGATAAGCTTCCTGGGTTACCTCTTCAAAAACCCATTTTCCAACTCCAGCAAAGTAGTTGTTGAACTTCTCAGAGGTTGCTAGAGTTTTCAGATAAGTAGGCAAGTTTTTTTTTGTAGGGAACCATTCTTTTCGGTACATTCCACATTTCTTTGATTGTTTTTGCACTGTTCTAGTTCCTCATGATGGTATTTAATTTTTGCCCTCCTGACTTCTTGTCTGACTCTATTTTGAATTCAAAATAATTCTAACATAGTGATGCTTTATTTTGCTCTGCATTGAAGATATTTTCAAATAAAATTTAACCTGCATGCTTCTCGGTGTTTAAATTTCCCTTGGGCTCCGCAGCATTCAGACGTGTGAGAAGATAGTCTGTGAGTAATTGGGCATGGTCTGTGATGTTATTTGTGCTAAGTTTCAGTTTTATCATCTTAGTTTGCCACTAGTTGTGCTC
Source organism: Gammarus roeselii (assembly GCA_016164225.1). Classification (NCBI taxonomy): domain Eukaryota; kingdom Metazoa; phylum Arthropoda; class Malacostraca; order Amphipoda; family Gammaridae; genus Gammarus; species Gammarus roeselii. The sequence goes on along the minus strand of SDVV010000330.1, from coordinate 13,842 downwards.
TGAAATTATCTGCGGTGTAATTTCTTGTGCGACAGGCAGGTTATTTTGTATACTTGTTCTCTTTTTTGATATTAATGGTGCAGTTTATTTCATGGTGGTCCGAGAAGGAATTGGACTCCACGTCCGTGGTAACGAAGGAAGACCGATTGTTACTCATGAGCAGATCCAACACAGTTAAGATTCGGGAGTAGCTAATTCTTCTTGCACTTGATGAGCTGATGAAGCCAGTCTGTCCAGAATTGGCTTCATGTTGTTGGATCTCAATTTCAATTAATCATTGAAATCTCCCAAGATGTACAGCGTCTATGCTAAGCGGATAGTTTCTCAAAATCTTTCCATGTATTGAAAAGACGTCACTTGCTTTGGGTGGTCTTTGAATAGAACCAACAACTAACTGTATTTTTTGTACATGGATGTTCACCCAAAGGTCATAAACTTCATTGCTGTCCATGAGCATTTCATGAGAAGAAGTAGCTAGCTATTTTCTTCTCGCATTAATTGCGGTTCCACCTACTTTCCTTTCACTATCTTTTCTATAAACATTGAAGCCTTCATTCTCAATGAGGGTAGTGTTGATGTCCAATTCCAGACAGGTTTCTGTCAGACATAGATTGTCAATTGAGTCCTCCTTAATCATCGTTTTGATGTGATCAATCTTTGTTCTTGAGCTTCTAACATTTGTTTGATCACTATTATTTAGGTTCTGATGGATATTTACAGACATGGTTGCTGAGGGGTGTTAGCTGTTCCCAGCTTAAAAAGTTTGTGCCTCTAGTCATTTGTCTGTACTTGCATGACTGTTAGTGTCACTTTGGGATGATTGCAGAGGCATCTCTTCATCAAATATGGATAGATCATTGTCTTATTGCAAGGGTGAAAACCTATTGGAACGTAAAACATTTGTTTCCTCATGCTTGTTTTGCTTGGCTGCAATATTTTGTTCAAAATGTGGCTTCAGTGGTTGGGTTGGTGCAAGACTACTAAAGTGGTCCTCTTTTCTTGGCTACAAATATAGTTTTGATGAGCAGCTTCATCACTCGTAACATTGGTCAGATAATTTAGTCCTCGTTAAAATGTCTGGGCTTGTTTCATCTATGATTGTGATTTGTATTCCGAGTGCATTGCCGAGAATTGCGGATACCAGAAAGCCAAAACTGCTATTGTACGTTTTCAAAATACTTGTCCATCTCTGAAAGGTATCTATTTTTTATACTCGGTGAAGGCTTCGTAATCTCTTGTGTAATTGAAGGATTCGTCCATTGCTTTATTTATCACCTCTAAGATGTTTTTATCATGAAGTCCTTTTGGTTTTACCTAGGATCAATCATACAATGTCTTGTCTGCTAGGGTTTATTGTCTTTAATCTTAGATCATTGAGAATGGTGTCTATGTTGGTGTTCCTGGGGAATTGTTGCAAGTCTTCAGTCGCCTGCATTGGCATTCGTTCATCGGGTTTCCTGTCAGCAACGCCATCCTCATTTAAATTTTCAATATACTCTTCAGTAACACTAATTGATATCTATGAATCTGGTTGCTAATTCTAGAAAAGCATGGTTTGTATGTTTAGGATATCCTTACTTTTGGTTCTGTTTGTTGTTGATGGTAGGCTGGAGCAGGGGAGACCAAACAGAACCAAGGGAATGAAACTTAGATTGGTGATTGGAGAGAGGCATGGCTGAGGCAGGCTGAACCGTGCTAGAAAAAGGAATGGGTGGAGAGGGGTAATATATGCGAGGGATTAGCAGGATCGGTCGAGTTGGAGTTAGGGCTGAGGTTAGGGAATGGTGAAAAAAGTGGGAGCTCAAGGGAAGAAGGGTGGAAAGGGGGTTATATATGGGAGGGATTGGCGGGATGGGCAAAGTCAGAGTTTGGGCTGAGATAAGGGAATGGTAGCAAAAATGGAGGTTTGGGGCTCTGCTGCAAGCATAGTTACATGAATTTGTGTGAAAAGGAAGAGGGTAGGAGAAAAAATGAGGCACTGAGAGGACGCTATTACTGTGATAGTGTTGAAGAGGCCATGCATGGGAGCCGATTGTGAGGAGATAACGAGTGGCTGATGGGTGATTTTTTGTTTAAACTTCAGTTTGTGGGTGACAAGAGGGCGCTTGGATGGGAGTTGTGTGCGAGTAGATGTCCTTTTTGACGCGTGATGGGGTGATGATACCAGGTGATCCTCATATGATGGAGGGTAGGATAGGAAGGGAGGAGACCAGAGTAAGGATTACTTGCATCTAACATTATTATAGTATAAGGAGGCAATGCCTCAACCCTCTGAGGAGCATGACTTGTTATCCTGTTGGAAAATTTGATAGTTCCACTATTGTTTAGAACAAACGTTCATGGGGGGGGGGGGGGTACCAGTAAATTAGTCTCTTAGTTAGCCTGTTGAGATAATTTTGAGCCTGAAGGAGTGGCGAAGACTCGTGAAACGGCGCCTCTGTTCCATTGTTTTCAGATTAAGAGGGTTCTGCCATGTACATCCTAGCATTTTGGGTTTTTGTTAGAATTGTTGGGTTATTTTGACTAATACGTTTCGATGTTGTCTGTGAGCATATAGATGTAATTTTTGAATGGATTTGCACTTTCAATGATTTCAGACAGAGCACCATAGTTGTTGATATTTATCTTTCTAGAAGTGCATCTATCTGAAAGGTTGGACAAGACATTTTTCATGAGGATATCACCAATGAGTATTATCTCAAGGGGTTTTGGTATTTTCTGTTGACCAGGTGCTGGTACCTGATGCTTCACAGTAAGCTGGCTTTGCTGTTGCGGATTTTTCTGTGTGGTGACGATGAAATGCTCTGTATTGGAGGAATAAATCAAAGTTCTGGACTCTGTTTCAAAGGGACAAGGGGTGGGAGATAGAGCTCGGCAACGTTGGGCGAGTATCTGTCATCAAAAGAGCCACCCTGTGGGAGAGGGTAGGCTCCTCCTTATTGCGTTTTGGGGCACATGCGCTGGCCACAGGAGTGTGGGCAATGCAGCAGCTCTGTTTATAGCCTTGCTGGTTCTAGTGCATTTTTGGCTTTTGCATGATATGCAGTTGCTGTTATTGGTGCATTTCTTGCATGTTCCACTAAAACACATGCAACAGGATTTGCCTCTGTTGGCAGTGTGGCTGTGGGGCAACATGTCTTCAATTGAAGGTTAAATCTCTGTGAATTGGACTACACTTGGAAGGTTTGTTGTTGAAGGGGCTTGGAGAGCGTCTTGTTGACCTATCATTTCAGGGTTCTGCATTTAGAAGAGTACCAGTGACCTTATTGTGCAGGATTGTTAGGTTATTGCCTATCATTCAAACACATTTAAATCTTGTTCCAATCTGTTACACCGCCTTATTCCTACATGCTTTTATTACTTTGTCATATTACAAACTCTTTCTAATGAGAAACAAATTCAGAAAGTGACGAATAATTAGCTAGTAATTTTAACAGATGCTGACCAAGCCTATGCTAAGATGTTTGATATAAACTTGACGAAAGATGCAGGTACAAGATATTATTCTATTGGTAGAAGGAAATGGCACCAAGGAATTAAGTTTTAGGTTATAACAATTTGGTTAAATTCTCAAACTTTGATATTTGGAAGTAATTCAGACAAGAGGGACTAACATATTTGCTAAAAATTATAATGAAGATGACTGGCCAAAAAGAGATTGGTCATAGCATAAACTTCAATTCGGAAAGAAATACTCTACCATTAATCTTGACGGGAAATTTTTGAGTTCACATAACTATATGTTCCCCAGAGCCTCCCATTTGTGAGTTTGATTAGACATGGGCAGAAATGATATAATAGACTGTTATTGTTTGGAGAACCTTTTGGTGAATTTGCAGTTCATTAGGCTGGCAGACTTGTACTGCGTTGCAATTTATTCGGGAACGGGAAAGAATCCCAAAATAAACATGGGAGGAGAGGCGGTGGAAAAGAGGGGGGGGTAAAAGCAGCATCAGCTACTCATGACCATGGGATGGCGAGAGGCGCGCACTTGTGTACACATTTGTCGGAGCCGCACACAACTCCGATGTTTTGGATAGGGTTTGGCCCAAAATGGCTGCCAAAGTGTAGATAATTTTTCTCCAAATAATCTTCAAGTAACAGGAAAAGAGATGGGCTACCTTGGTTCTGACGGTTGTCTGGAAAAAATGGTAAAGGTAAATTATCTTGTACCTAAGAAAATTTTCCACAAGATAATCTTGAGCTGAACACAAAATGAAGGCTAAAAAGCTCAATGTAATTTATTCAGACTTGCCTAACATAGATTCATACAAGCCATAATGTGAGCTAGTTAATGCAACCTTGGAAGAAACAATATTCTCTTGCTCAAGAAAATGTTGAAATGAGCTTATATAAAGTAGAAGAAACCGCGCGATTTTCAATTAAACAAACAAATTCAGACAGAAAGGGGGACAAATAATTAGCTAGAAATCGAGACAAACAAAAACCTCACCGAAACGATTCAGACATCTTTTTGTAAAAATAAACATTTGAGAACCTCTACAAATTCTGATATTTGTCATATGAACACAAATCCAGAAAGAATTTTGGCAGATTTTGGCTTATCAATGCTAGAAGGTACGGTCGGCAGCAATGGTCAAGACACCTAATGCAAATATTCACACCGACGAAAGTTGAGAAGTGCAGGGTTAGTCATTAGCATATTCATGATACAAAGGAATCGGCCGACATTCCGAAAACCTCGGTCTTTTTTTTTTGTAGCAGTTACAGCAAGATTGCATGTGCGAGAAGGTGCTCAGTTATTGCAAGTGGTGGTACATAAAATAAATGGCAGAGGAACATAGATAGCTACGCCTGAAATTGTTCAAACGCATTTAAATCTTAGTTCAAACTATTTTACTGCCCCATTCCAACTTTTTTTAATTGTATGGCAACTTTACAAGCTCTTTGATAAAAAACAATAAATTTAGAAAGATAATGGGCTAGTAATTTTAATAAATGCTGACTAAGCCTGTACAAAGCAGTTTGATAAAACTTGATTAGAAGATGCGAGTAAAAGATATTATATTGTTAGAAGGAAATGGCACCAAGGAATTAAGTTCTAGGTTATAACAATTTGTGTAAATTATCCAAAACTTGATTGATATTGAGAAATATTTCGGACAAGAGGGAATAATAATTTTGCTGAATTATAGTGCATAACTGACTGACTAAAAAGAGATTTGTCATAGCGTAAACTCATACTGAAGAAATTACTCTCAAACGCAGTTAACTACAAAATTGGAAATTTTGAGATGCTGTTCTCCTTACCATAGGTTGCTCAGAGCCACTCATTTGTGCAGCCTAATGAGACATAGGCAGAAATGATGAATTAATCTTTGAGTATGAGGTGCCTGATGGTGGATTTGCAGTTCATAAGGTCGACAGGCTTATACTGTGGTGCAAGTTACTCAAGGAACCGGAATGAATCTTAATTTCAAAAGTTATGACATTGAACTAGTAAATATTCACTCAAAACTCCCGAGTCATGAACAAAAAACGTGACTGGTAGCCAAAATTGAACTCTGAACTTTGTCTTCGTAGAACACAATGTATTCAACGACACTGTATGAATCTTAACACATGAAAACTAAACCATTTACAACTTGCATCACTGCTACAAACATGCAATATATTTAAAGTGAACAAGCGGATAATACAAGCATAGTCGGAATAGAGTAGAGGCAGAAATGAAATGCCACGTCCCGGCGTGATCCTTCTGTGTACTGTAAAATTGAAAGAGAATAGAGGAACTGTGGGGCCCGGTATGGGATTACCGAATCATCATTGTCCATAAAATTAGAATTGGCGTCTGTAAAATAACAGCAAAATTAAGAAGCAGAGGGGCCTGTAAGAATGTGCGTAGATGGTCTCTTTAGCTGACGAAGAAGGTCCGTATCGCCACCCACTAACAGACGGGTGGGGTGCGTAGATGGTCTCTCCAACGGGTGAAGAGGGTCCGTATCGCCACCCACTAACAGACGGGTGGAATGCGTTGATGGTCACTCCAGCAGGTGAAGAGGGTCCGTATCGCCACCCACTAGCAGACGGGTGAAGAGGGTCCGTATCGCCACCCAGTAGCAGATGGGTGGGGTGCATAGATGGTCTCTACAGCGGGTGAAGAGGGTCCGTATCGCCACCCACTAACAGACGGGTGGGGTGAGTAGATGGTCTCTCCAGCGGGTGAAGGTCCGTATCGCCACCCACTAGCAGACGGGTGGGGTGTGTAGATGGTCTCTCCAGCGGGTGAAGAGGGTCCGTATCGCCACCCACTAGCAGAGGGTGGGGTGCGTAGATGGTCTCTCCAGCGGGTGAAGAGGGTCCGTATCGCCACCCACTAACAGGCTTCGCGGGGTGCAGAGGTGTAGGGGACGATCGGCTCTGACAACGGTTGTAGGGGCGCGGGGAAGGGGGGAGAGGCGTGAGGGCACCCTTGAAGTGAATGGCTTGTACAGCTGCTCCTAGTTTTAGGTCGGTAAAGTTTTCAACTGATCTTGACTGACTCAAAGTCACATAGACGAGTAATTTTGTATAACCTGTTACTTTTTTATTCAGCCAAACTTGTTACTGCATGGTGGATCAAATGTTAATTTTAGCATTGAATGGCGTTCTTCATATACCTTTTCTGAAATTGCCCAAAATCTCAGTTGTTGAGGTCAGACTGAATTATTTGATAAAGTTAAATGGAGGGGCCTAAGATCGGATGAACTAAATTACTCAGCATAAGTGTGCTGTTGTACTAAGAAACTAGCACTGCCATTAGGTTTGTTATAAACACCATGGTGTAATCTTGGCTGACCTAAGCATTGCTGGCAGTCTACGTCACACTAGTCTGCTAGCTGCTCCACACAGCAGTGACTGATCTTCCACCATTCCTGTCTGAAATGTTGCCACTCTGCATAAGAATGCATCACCGAAGGTCTTGCAAGACTTAGCTCCACTATAGCTACTAGTCTCTGGTAGGTCTGCGACTAGTAGTTTTATCATGGCTTTGATGGTGTCTGTCAAGTGCACACAGTTTCAGAGTTTGATCTGATGTGCACACAGTTTCAGAGTTTATGATCTGATGTGCACACAGTTCCGGAGTTAAAGATCTGATCATGGCTGTGAATGCCTGACGTTTCACTGGCCTGTCTGGAATATCTAAGGTGCTATTATTTATTGCGCATCTACTTCATATACAGTGGATGATAGTGAAATGGTTAGACATTGAGTATGTGATGCCATTATGGTTGCAAACCATCTGAATAATAAATTAGGAAGCCTTACTAAACTTTTATATCAAATGTGTACAAAATAATATTTATAGAATGTTCTTATTCTTCCTTTTCTATTGTTAATAGAGCACGACTACTTGTTTGAATTTTTGACCTTTCAAATTTGTAACTGTAATGGAATTAAAAATGTAAGTGGCAGTGGCCAGTTGATGCATGCAAGGTTCAGCAGGCTTTCAGCTAGTTGACAAGGGATACCATTTTATTGACTTTTTGTAGCTACATGAAGATGCAATTCATCTTACAGATTATGTTCAGCACTGAAAGATTTCCTGCGTACGTTTGGCTCGTAGCAACTTGATGATATTTTCTCTGTGCAGCACCGGCGGAGTTGCTGAGGAGAGCTATGGCTCCCTTGAAGACGAACCCTCGTTGTTTTCCGAGAGCCACAATGAGGAGGAGGCCATGCCCAAGTTTACTATCCGCCTAGGCGGGGGACCGCAGTGGTGGTTTTGATGCCCCCCATGCCGCCGACGTGTCTTACAACACAGAGGGCAGCGGCGTGGGGTCCCTGGGAGAGCCCCCTGTAGCCAGCCAGCAGAACCAGACCAACGGTCCTGAAAATGCAATGTTGGTGAGTGACCGGCTAACTGCGCCAGGTTATTGGTGAGGGGCCAACTTACTGCGCCTGGTTGTGCGGGGAGGAACTGTTCCAAGCAGCTTCGTGTAGTAGGCCTGATGTTTCGGACTCTGATTTCCCTCAACTGATATATTACTAAATAAGCAAATCGTGAATATTTGTTTGCTGAATTGATTATTTGTTTTCTCACTGGGGTGAAAATAGTCTGGTCATGCTGACAAGAACTATCTTAAATGTAATATCTACCTTTTTGCACCTATGCTTACTACTTTCCATTCATATCAATAAAGTAGCTATAGCTACACGAGAGTTAACTACTTGCCAACCATATATAGTCTAGCTACATGTAAATGTGTCGAGTGCTTTGAATCTGGTATAGAAACAAACTTCATTATCTAGTCGGTCTATAGCAATCCATTTGGTAGTAAATGTTGTATATCGCCTGACCCTTCATTGACCCAAAGAGCTGTTTTAAAACCAATACCGTTATTGTATGTAGTTTTTTTATTCCTATTTTTCAGAAGAGCGCTCTACTCGAGGCAGCGAATAGGCGAGGTGCTCGCATCCTGTTCCAGTTTGCCCTGTGTGAGCAGACTACTGTGCAATGGGAGGCGGTGCTGTACAGGCGCTGCCTCTACCTGCGACCAGGCGACGGCAGCTCCCTGCCTGACGGCAGCAAGGAGGCGTTTGTCGCGCTACTAGAGTACACTGAAGAGTTTCTCCAGTGCAGTCACATCATCGTCTGCTTCAAGCGGGACTCGGTGGATCGTGGTGAGCCTTTATTTTTGGAGGAAAATACATTTTTAAGGTTTTCATGTGCACAATTGAACAGACTTTGATAAATGAAGTGTTGCAGCAACAATTACAGCTTGGATTAGGTGTTTGAATGTGCTCAATTATTGCTAATGAAGGTGGCCATAAGTAATGGCGCGTTAGTTAGAAACTAAAAGTTGAATGGAATGCTGTATGAAGATTGATTGCTCAGTATATACTCGGAACAATATTGTAAACCGTGTGCTATTAATCTTCCGCAGCATTTCCTTGTCGAAATAGTTTTAGCGTGGGCGATGAGTCACGAGCAGGCCATGCGCGGCAATAGTTCTTGTGCGGGCGATGAGTCACGAGCAGGCCATGCGCGGCAATAGTTTTTGTGTGGGCGATGAGTCACGAGCAGGCCATGCGCGGCAATAGTTTTTGTGTGGGCGATGAGTCACGAGCAGGCCATGCGCGGCAATAGTTTTTGTGTGGGCGATGAGTCACGAGCAGGCCATGCGCGGCAATAGTTTTTGTGTGGGCGATGAGTCACAAGCAGGCCATGCGCGGCATTTGATTCTTGTAATACCTTGGCGTCAGTGACGAACGCAGGAAAGTCTTCGGCGAGAGAAGTTGACTTGTTGCTACATACGTAGCATCCCCCCCCTCTCTTGGGCATATGTGCAATTCATGGACGGCACTTGGTCACTGCCCCACCGAGAGGGGTAGACAGCCTCCTTTCACTTCAGACTCTCCTTCAATCCATTCTCATTTTCTCTCAATCTCTAATTTACTTTAACTTCAATTTACTCTAGCTAATAGCATAGTTTGTCTAGTTTGAATTGTCAACTTCTCTAACTCGCTGTTGGCGAACTCTCGCAGTCGTTGCATAATCAATCCTAAATTTCCTGCTTTTGGATGGTAATTGACAGCTCGGTTGCGCTTTTATATTCCTGTAATTATTTATAATTTTTTCTTATCATTCTTGCCGTTCTCTAGCGTGTGGGATTTCTTACACTTGAGATCTCGTGTATGGTAAAGTTTATCGTCGCTTCGTAATCTCCCCCCCTCTGTAGGCGTTGCAGGGTGTCCCCTGGTGGGGAAAAGTTGAGGAAAACTAGAAGTCTGTGAATTTAGTCAACACTGGAAAAGTCAGTTAAGGATCCAGAATTTTTGGGAAGGTTTCAGTGTCAAGTTTCTTGTCATTTATGAGTTCTAAAAAGTATTGTTCAAAATAATACTCAGTTTTACATCATTCAAGTTAAATTTCTTTCCTAATTTGCTTTCAATCTTTGAAGTTTTCTTCAGGGGGTGGGATTTACTTTTCTTTTATGGGAACTTGCTTTCCCACTGACCCGAGCCGTGACTTAAAATCACATAGCGACGTGATGAAGATTGTTTTTTACATATGGATGTTAAATTTAATTTGTATCTCTGATTTCCTTTGTAGCCATGTCAAATTTAGATACGACCCATGTTAAATTTACTTGATACTTAGTACCTGCGTTAGACCTACTCTGTACCTGTTGAACCTACTGTCTACGTTGAACCTACTCTGAATCCAAGTTGAACCTACTCTTAATCTACACATCTACTGCTACTATTCAATCGCCCTACGGGGGAGTCTGCATCAACTTCGCGTTTGGACTCCGGCGGTAAACTGAAGCCACTACTACTACTACTACTACATAATCGTTTTCAAAGGACTTTGGTTGAATTTGCAAGAATAACTAATTAAACTTCGGTAAAATAGTAACTGATTGTAGTTATTCCTTCTTGGAACTAAGGCTGAGGTGAACATTGCTAACAAATGGTGTCATTATCAGTTTTCCAATATTTTCCAGCAGGCATGAAGTAGTTTTAATTTTTTGGGCACAACAAATTTTCTACTCGGACGAAATGATTATAGGATAATTTGATTAGGGTGACGTGCATTGACCTGTAATGGCGTCTACGTTGAGTTGGCACGGGCAATGAGGGAGTCAGATTCTTGAACTGGTAAGATTTCTGCTACACTGGGCACTCGGTGGAGGATTACGTTAAATCCCTCCTGAAGTTGTGGGCTTGGATTTTGTATGTGGGACTGAGGGGTGTTTGGTCGTTGCCCACACCTGCTTTCTAGAAGTTTCCTCTGGACAAAATTGATGCATCATAACTAAACCCGTGAAATATAGGGCACCCCCGCTTCATCTTGGTAAAGAAACTCCGTAGCATTACTCTAATGCAGTCTCTTCTTGCAGCGGCGCTGGTGCGAACCTTCATGTTCCTCGGGTTCGTTGCGGTGCATCCCAGTCATCCGCTCTCCCCGCGCGGCAACTTCCTATCGCTGCTCTACACCGTCGATGACGATGATGAAGACTTCGATGAGGACGAGGACTACTCGTTCTTGGACGAGGAGTAGTGGCTACTAATGGACTGTGGCTTAATATGACGAGACGTGATGGCACCAAGGGTCTGGCTCTCGAGCGCTAGCTGCAAACACTAAATGCTACATCAAATGGGCTATGTAGTAAAATGAAGTGGGTGCCGAATTTCAAAATCATCGGTCCTTGCTTAATGAAATTGTTTTTTATCTAGAAATGGGGAATTTTAGATTTTCCTGGCTGCGTAACATTGCCCCTGCAGCTGTCGTAAATTCTGGTAGTATTGGTTTATGCCTTATAAGGTTATGTGGAGTCATGCAATGATGAGCTTACCAATTTGACGCCATGTTGCACGGCTGTTGCTATCGAAATTGACTCCTCATGCTCACGCTCACTCCGTCGTTGCCACAGTCTTGAAGGCTGCTCATGACTCTCGGGAATTACACCCGCGCTCTTGCGTTGCATTGCTCTTAGGCTCCCTAGATAGTCGGGCTCTCTTAGAAACCTCACTCTGTACTGTCACTTATATCTTAACCCACCCACGTACCTTAATATAGTCACGACACTTTGTACTCTACCAGCCAATGATGTTCTTTTCATTTGTCTTTCTAGCACTAAACATGATTATTATTGAACTTATGAGAATCTTGCCTTTGGCAGTAGATGTCGCAACTACTAGTTTCTAAAATTAACTTTCCGTAGACTGCGCAATTTTAAGAAAGTAGAATATAAATTTATCGTTAATTGCTGATAGATATATTATTTGCGTGATGCTGGTAGTGTGTGTTGATCACTTTTCCTGCTTGTGTATGTATGTATCACTGTATTTCTGTGTTGGAAGTAGCGAGGCGTAACTGTAATATTACACCTTGCGATTATTTTCGTTTAGTATTTGAAATGATGCCTAATTTATGTAGAATTTGATTAAAGTTTACTCCACACTGGATATGTTTTAAATCTGTGCCTCTACCTCTGTTAACCAGATGAATTTTGCCGCTGTCAGGTGTTTTGTGTGTATTTTCGTATCTTCTACGCTGCTTTTCATACTGAATTTCTGTAACTGGAGACGTTCGTATACGCCTTTTGCAGAACCGCTACTGCTTAACATCGGTAAAGCCGGTCAAGCGGCCTCTAAAGTTGACTTTCTGGCCCCTGGCGGAGGAACCAGCATCGCCTCCAGAGCGACGAAGACGAAGATTCCAACTGCCAAGAACGGTAGCCTCGCCAAGATGACCAGCGCCACCTCTGTAAAAGACGACCGCATCGACGAGTTGACCAGGAACGTCCAGGAAAAATTGAATCCGCCAAGCGACCGGACTCTTTAAACAGGAAGCGGAAGTTTTTGCCGCAGAACCTAGCTCAAATGACGGCCGTCTAACGAGACTAGAGGGGTCATGTCGAGACTATTTTCCTACATATCCACGAACTAGTAAAAAACAAACTAAGGGAAGAACTCGCAACTTAAGAGCACCTCCATCTTCACCTCTACGTCCGACGACAACTTCGACAAATCTTCACCCCACTAAAACGCCAACCGAGCTGCAAGGAGGAAGCGATACACTCTATTCAATGAACGCAACTTGTGCAACAAAAGTCCTACCTTTCCCGAACACTTCATCTCATTCGACGCCAACGAGAGACCGGATATTTGTCCATACACTGTGCTAAAAGAGCTGGGCTCTTTCACTGGCCGCCTAGTCCTGAGCGTCGCCACCAGCGGCGACGAGTGCTTTGCCATCAGAGTAGACTCCAAACTTCAAAGTGACGCGATTCTGTCCGAAAATAGACTGTGGAAAGCCATGCATAATAGTGCCACACCAGACTTTCTCTAAAAGTTCCGGTTTGATCTACGTTGAAGTGATACCGAAGCAGGAAATAGAGGAGTAAATCACTAGACTCGTTCAATACGAGGACTGCGTTGTCGAAGCGGAGGTCGCACCGAAGATCACACCAAGGAGAGACTACCACAGCTCTAATACTAAAATTCAGCTGCCCTACTACACCAAAATATCTAGACATTCCTTTCTGCGCCACCGAAACCAAGGTTACACAATCTAAGAGACGTCCGATGCGATGTTATAAATGCCAGAAATACGGACACACGAGAGGAAACTAATGGTAAGCAAAGATGCTCTTAATTCTCCCAGGACGACCACGACAAACAGGACGATCCCCAGTCATGCCAGTCCGAAGAACAGCACTTCTTATAGTAACGAAGACTGCCACCCCACCGGACACGGAGACTGCCCAGAGGAGGAGAAGGAGAGAGCGATCCTCAAATACCAGATAGATCACGGGGTCTGGCGACGAGAGGCTGTAGTCTCTATGCCCTCTTCCCTAAATGACCCTCCTACCCGGGAGGGAAGATCGGCACCATTTCCCACCCGCATCCTCGTACCGTTCAACGAAAGTGGTGCAAACATGGTTGCCTTTTCAGCTAATCCATTTATAATGAAGTCACTCGCCGAACAACTAGGAGGAAAACCGAAAGAAATGCTACGGCCGGTTAAATAAATATCTGGCCTACGTCAGAACGTGAGCAAAGGAACTATACAGAAGATTACCCACATGAACGAACTCTGAAGTTACAGTTGAAATACATCTATCCTTTAACGATACCAAACTGATTATGTACACCGCCCTACGGGGGAGTCGGCATTGACCTCGCGTTGGGACTCCGGTGGAACATACAGATACAGATACAGACACTAGGCCGCATCCCCCAGAAAGGGGGGTGGCCGACGGCAAGGCGCACCTCGCACCCTCACACGCTCACATTCACACAACTTAGCCCTTTTGTGCTAAAGGGTCCGGCCGGTAGCCCCTCAACTTACACTCTGGGTCCCGAATGTACCGAGGAACCGTCGTCAGC
>SDVV010000329.1:0-33596 GCA_016164225.1 Gammarus roeselii | reverse complement strand
GCGTGCCACGGCTTACTAGTGCACTGCCACAGGACAAGATTACCTTAGAGTGCCACGGCTTTCTAGTGCACTGCCACAGGACAAGATTACCTTAGAGTGTCACGGCTTTCTAGTGCACTGCCACAGGACAAGATTACTCTAGAGTGTCACGGCTTACTAGTGCACTGCCACAGGACAAGATTACCTTAGAGTGCCACGGCTTTCTAGTGCACTGCCACAGGACAAGATTACTCTAGAGTGCCACGGCTTACTAGTGCACTGCCACAGGACAAGATTACTCTAGAGTGCCACGGCTTTCTAGTGCACTGCCACAGGACAAGATTACCTTAGAGTGTCACGGCTTTCTAGTGCACTGCCACAGGACAAGATTACTCTAGAGTGCCACGGCTTTCTAGTGCACTGCCACAGGACAAGATTACCCTAGAGTGCCACGGCTTTCTAGTGCACTGCCAACACGTTCGTCGTTCGGTAAACAGACATTCAGTTGCAATCATTCCGATTCACGTGAGTGAATTGAGATTGGCAAACACAATTGGACAATTATTGTCTGTCGTGAATACTTATTGTGCTTCAATATTCGAGCCGCTTGAGGGGCCAGTAAAAAATTGTTTGATGAAAAACAGGTTGCGTTTTAGATTTTTCTGCATGTCACGACACGGTGACGCTTGAAAGTTTGAATAAAATGAAGTGAGCACGTAAACGTTTAGAAGTCATGGATATCAGGTTGCTCCTTGACTACAGGTTGCTTCCTAACTACAGGTTGCTTCCTGACTATAGGTTGCTTTTTAACTACAGGTTGCTCCCTGACTATACAAGAGGATCTTGAGAGGCATAACAAAGACCCTGCAAGGGTGATTAACGCTTTCTATGGTTGGGAGCCCAGCCCCAGAGGGCACAAAATGGGTCCTAGTAGCCTTCATTTGCACTGGTACGCAAATGGAGTTCGTGGTTTTCTAGAGGTTCGGGAAAAGTGCCAACATATTGGGACAATCGTTACCGAATGCCTCAGGTCTTCGTTTAGTGTTAGAGATCTGAACTGGATGAGCTGTACACAGCTGCTCTCTGGCAGCATTGCACACTAAGCACTTAGTTAGCTGCTCTCCGGCAGCACTGCACACTAAGCACTTAGTTAGCTGCTCTCCGGCAGCATTGCACACTAAGCACTTAGTTAGCTGCTCTACTGCAGCACTGCACACTAAGCACTTAGTTAGCTGCTCTCCTGCAGCACTGAACACTAAGCACTTCGTTAGCTGCTCTCCTGCAGCACTGCGCACTAAGCACTTAGTTAGCTGCTCTCCTGCAGCACTGCTCACTAAGCACTTATTTAGCTGCTCTCCTGCAGCACTGCGCACTAAGCACTTAGTTAGCTGCTCTCCGGCAGCATTGCACACTAAGCACTTCGTTAGCTGCTCTCCTGCAGCACTGCGCACTAAGCACTTAGTTAGCTGCTCTCCTGCAGCACTGCTCACTAAGCACTTAGTTAGCTGCTCTCCTGCAGCACTGCGCACTAAGCACTAAGTTAGCTGCTCTTCGGCAGCACTGCGCACTAAGCACTTAGTTAGCTGCTGTACTGCACACTAAGCTCTTAGTTAGCTGCTCTACTGCAGCACTGCACACTAAGCACTGAAAGGAGAGTATGATAATAACCAAGGCAACCAACAAGAAGATGGTGAGTAACACAGAGTCATCGTATATTCGTACTGATAGTGCCTGGATACGAACGTTCCACAAAGTCGCAGTAAATCGCCGGCTCCGGTATAGGTCTCTTACTCACTAGTTCGGGGTCTAAACGCATGTACAAAATATACATCAATAGAATTTTTTCATTTATTTATACATCTAAATTAGAAATGAGAAAATCAAATAACTTTCAATTTATATAAACATTTCATAAGCGAAAACAAATTACGGAGATATGGCACAACACAAAAACGGCTGTTCATTATTTAACTAATAATAAAAACGACCTATTACAGGACTCTACATCACTCGGACAACATAACAACATCCATTCCATCAATCTTATGACAACCAACAACACGAACTACAACTCGCTGAACTACCGGGCAAGTCACGGTAGGTTGATCCGCATATCCGATTCCGAACGTTAGTGGAACGAATTTTAGGATCCCTCTTGCCGATCTAAGTGGTTGTGTTGATCCCAACAGCCCCAAGACAACCCCAACAGCATCAACACAGCCCCAACAGCCCCAAGACAGCCCTAACAGCATCAAGACAGCCCCAGCAGCCCTAACAGCATCAAGACAGCCCTAACAGCATCAAGACAGCCCCAGCAGCCCCAAGACAGCCCTAACAGCATCAAGACAGCCCCAGCAGCCCCAAGACAGCCCTAACAGCATCAAGACAGCCCTAACAGCATCAAGACAGCCCCAGCAGCCCCAAGACAGTTCATACAGCATCAAGACAGCCCTAACAGCATCAAGACAACCCCAACAGCATCAAGACAGCCCCAGCAGCCCCAAGACAGCCCTAACAGCATCAAGACAGCCCCAAGACAGCCCTAACAGCATCAAGACAGCCCCAAGACAGTTCATACAGCAAATTGTGCAACTTTGCGACCTGCTTCTGAGTTGTATCGTTGCTCAAGTCATTACATCTACAGTGGCACCGGGAAAGTATCGTATTGAAATCGGCAGTAAGCAGATGCCTCCTCACGACGGAAAAACTTTCGAAATTTTGATAGCAATAGGGCATGATGGTGTCTCATTCCACGCATGCCCTCCCCCTTTATGTTATTTTTTTAATCTCCACATAGTTAAACGAGAATGCGATCTACAATAATTTGTGCAGATTTCCCGGGAGTTTAGTCAAGAAAGTACATCCTTAAGAAAATCAATGGACCACATTTTTTTCCGCCTGAGGCCTCCACATTCTTCCTGACAACACCAAATGCTCAAAATCAGCATCCAACGCATTCCCATGGAGCAATTTGGAGGTGGATTTCATTTGAGCCTCATTTCCCCAGGAGCCTCAACGTGTGATGGAGGTGAAGGAACACACAGGGAGGACGATCTTGTGGAGGTAACGGAACACAGAGGGAGGAGGATCTATGTGGAGGGGACAGAAGACATAGGGAGGAGGATCTATGTATGTGGAGGAGGAAGATCTATGTGGAGGTAACGAAACACAGAGGGAGGAGGATCTATGTGGAGGGGACTGAACACAGAGGGAAGAGGACCTATGTATGTGGAGGAGGAGGAACACAAAGAGAGGAGGATCTATGTGGAGGTGGAGGAACACAAAAGCAGGCTCTCGCAGAATCAGGCATGAGCGACGTCTTATTGATATGCCTCATCAAATGTCAAATTAACGGCCATGAAAATTGACTCAACGGCGAGCCAACAGTAATTCACCAGAAATGCCTGGTTGGGTTTTGACCAGATGCGTTTTACGATTTCTGCAGAAGGTGGCGGTTGGAAAAATGCTTAATAGGTAACTTTCTAACGTTATTTCTGCTACCGTTGCAAAGAGCTCATTGATCGTCTTCTAATGTTACAAAGGATATTTCTTTACAGAATAAACACTGTAATCAATGGCACCATTAGGGGGGCGGTCAAGTATATCGAGACTGCTCGTGGAATTTTCCTCACTATTTTGATATGATTTATAGATTTACATACGTGATACAATAATGATATTGAAAACACTAAATGTTCGTTTATTTCCCTTTCCAAGACTTATCTTCCTTTCATTACCTAAGACAAATGAGGGCATTATTAAATTGCAATATTGACTACATTGCGCTGGATCGCCATACTAAATGGGGACCGACAAGAAAATAAACTCGAAATTAACAGGACCGAATTCTACTCGTTAGTTCAACAGTGGTGAGACACACAATCAATCCTACGAATATTTGACATAATCTATGGGATAACAGTCAATTTATGTCAGGCTATCTCTTCAACGACTGTCCCTACAAAGACGATCCATGGTAATGCATTCAACGCCTCGTTTGTTATACACATCGTTCATAATCTAATTCAAAGTGGTGTGGAAATAACAAGGCTACCGTTATACAGCAGGACAGTAACGGACAAATACAGATAATTTCTTATTCTTATAAGAAATCTACTTGTCAAACTCGACTGCTAACCACAATTTTTAATCGACTACCTAGATCACTTTTTCTTCAACCCTGCAAGCGGATAAGGAAGAACGCCAAGGGGTGCTACGTTGTTCGACCGTTGGTACATGAATCAAGGATCATCTCTCATTAATGAAGGCTTTGGCTCACAAACGATAATGCCTTTTCAAAAAGTTGAAAAAAATGCAACACATTGATTGGGACATTCATTGTCGAATGCTGCACTTATTTGCCTAATGTTATAGATCTGCAATAGAACAGGTTGGCCAACCTATGACGTTGCAACTAAGAAGGCGTGCCGCAGAGTAGCTGAGGATGTGACATTGTCGACAAGTGATCAAATAAAGAATACGTCATTAGATATTCACAAACAGACAGTTCAGTGAGCTAAGATTCAGCACTTTTAGCTTACTCATTTTAGCAGGATGGCGCAGAGCCCTAAAATCAAAATGGCAATCGTTTCAAGAATGAATGACAATAAATGTTAAAGGCTACATAAAAAAATTGTACATTATTGATAGTTTTGAAACAGGGCAATGAAGAAATTTTTCGTTTGTTTAAGTGAACTTCTCGTATGAATGGAAATGGGAAGCAGATTGCAAACGCTCATTTGCTAACTAGAAATGTAAAATATTTGAGGGTGCAAATTCACCTTTATTTTTGTCCGTGTAGCATTTTTGTAACAAATTGACAGCAACAGTATTATTATTTGTGCTTTACCATTGCTCTGTGTCTCTTGGGTCAAATGAGACTTTTGTTCCACGGGACAAACTCACAGTTCGAGTGCGTCGATCCCGGCCAGGTAGCGCGAAGGACACTCACAGTTAGAGTGCGTCGATACCGGCCCGGTAGCGCGAAGGACACTCACAGTTCGAGTGCGTCGATCCCGGCTAGGTAGCGCGAAGGACAAGGAACGAGGAGATCAAAGCTCAAAGAGGATGTGCGATAGCGAAAGAAAGTTGTCATGGTTCATCCGTCACGAAAAAAGGAACAATACTCTTCCTAGGAGGAATGAAACTCACGTTTTTCTAACGGTGTAATATTTGAAGAAAGATTCTCACTGGATTCTGGAAATCATGTATATTTACTATTTTGAAAATGCTAGCTGAAATCAATCATTCGAGATGTCAAATAGTCTTAAATCAATAACGCCCTTCCTTTCGCTACTTTACAAGTTTTATAACAGTACAGGATAGCTGTCGAGAAACAAATCTTCACATTCTGATAAATTTGAATTAATACATTTTGTCGGCACACATTGGTAGGTGAATGACATACCGAAGAACATCTCTCTGCGACACCCATCTTTCCAACAAAACAAAATAATGTTCCACAAAGCAGTTTCCATCTTCGAAGTAGTTAGTATCCACCCTCGCTTCAATGTTTGTCATCGTTGAAATATCCACCGCAAATGTAGTGTCTGTCGCTAGATCACACTGACCCCAAGGACCTTCCCCTCATTTGGCAGGCACGTGAGGCGCCACAACAAGCTAGGTGAGGCACCTTAACTAATTTTAAGGCCAATGATACCCAGCCGCCACCAGAGGGTGTTACAAAAATGAACAGACATCTTGAGGAGCTCAGAGTCTTAGTAACTATACGGTTGTTGCTAACGCCGCACGTTTCACACAAAGGCAACGCAACAACGATATCTTCTTCATCACAGAGAGTCGCTTACAAACGTATAGGTAATGAAATGTACAATAAGCTCTATTATTTCTACAGTATACAGATTAACAATAACAATAACAGCAACCACAACCTCGCGTCCGAAACACTTATCCTCATAAATTGCATCAACAGGGCACTACAACAGCGAAGACTTATCTGCTCTATTCTTGGGATGCAAGCACTGGGAACTAATATCACAACAATACCGAGGAGACTGGCATCATCTACTCAATACTATGAGAACGTTAGATCACCGACAATTTAATACGGAGGGAATTCACGCCCACCAAAAACAATAATTCCGGCTGACGAAAAACTCAATATTTGGATGAGTCATAACAACCAACACTGTGAGGAAAGCCTTGCTTGCTTATGCGACTTTTGCGTAGCTAGGGGGCAACACATGTTGATGAGATACTACTTCGTAGCCAGGGGGCCTCACTTTCTCATGGAACACTACTGCGTTAACAGGGAGCCTCACTTGTTCATGAGACACTACTTGTAGTCACGGGACCTCATTTCCTCATTAGACATTGCTACGTCGTCAGGAAGCTTCAGTTGCGTATGAGACACTGCTACGTAGCCATTAGGTCTCACTTGCTCATTATACATTACTACGACGCAAGGGAGCCTCACTTGCTCATGAAGCCCTATTGCGTCGCCATAGGCTTTCAATTGCTCGTGAGACACTACTGCGTCACCAGGATGCCTCACTAGCTCTTGAGACATTAATGCGTTGTTCAGCATACACAATGTGTTCTAACAGAGGATAAAATCTCATAAAGCTTCACAGATTATATTATTTTCATTGTGTATGAGCAACAGGTCACCAAAAAAAAATCAACACACTAGTTAACGGTAGACTAAGTGTTATATGGAAGATACGTATTCGCTAGATCGGATTCTACTTACAGATAAAGTTTTGATGCACAGGTTTACAGTACTCTCGTCTGCAGAAATGTCTGAGTCAATAATATTTCATGCAGGGGCAATTGACAAATACTGCAATAAGTTTCCATACGATAATTTAGAAGTATTCAAATTCCGTTCGGAGAACGTGACTCAAAAATATTCACCTGCACGGTATCGCAGAAATAGTCTTCACAAGTTATCCATATTTTGAATAAATATTTTGAAAGTGTAATTAAATGTTAATTAAAAATAAATTATATGGCAATGTTGCTAAATGTTCCATCTTCATTGCATTGTTAGAATACAGGCTCAACCATACATTCCTACCAGCAGGTGTGCGCAGCCATCTTGTGATTCGATTCACTTTTCTCCGTTCCGCCATTTTGTTTTAGGTAGGTAGCTTTTATATTGAGGTACCACAGGTTAGGGCCGTCGTGGCCGAGTGGTTAGCGTGTCCGACTGCAGGGTCAGCCTCTGGTGCTGCATGTCGCGAGTTCGAGCCTCGGCAAGGACACGGCGGTCTTATGGCGGGGAGATTGGGCGCCTCCCCCTCTGTGTCTGCCTAACTTAGCCACCCCCCTAACTAGGGGGGCACGGCTGTAAGTCTGTCTATACATACATACATACATACATACCACAGGTTAGGACACTCAGCGTTAGAATTTGTGAGGAATCCAAGCACCATATAACAACAGGCTCTTCACTCAGTAGCCTCGCTGAGGAGGGGAGTTGCTTGCAAGCGCCACAGCGCTTCCACTCTAGCAAAGCTATGATGATAGAGCATTCAAAAACAATGCGATATATTTACTATCACCGCAGGGTTTATGCGCTGAGGCCTTTAAGATCACTGATTTTGTAAACGCCAGAGAATAGCACGAGTCAACTTCGTCAAGCCTGGACCACAGGCGGAGAAGAAAGAGTTGGTACATATCTATCAACGACCAACCGGTCGTTGATAGATAAGTAGGTAGGAGACGAAAGCAAGCCAGAAGGCAGAACCCTGCAGATATGCCCGAATTAGACAAGATTATACAGACAGACATCCAAACAGTTTAAGCAGCGACCTGCAAGCTTAGTACCTAACAGGCTTCTTGCCCGTATATCAACAGCTACGCAGTTCAAGCTGCTCAATTTCTGCATGCAGGGAGGGAATATAATGATTAGAAGATACGCATTGTACTTGATAGAAGCCTTAACATTCGACTCTAACATAATCTAGCGCTCGATAGTAGAAGGGTAGAAGAGGTTGGCGACGGAGCCGAGCAGAAATTAGTCAGGATGAAAGCAAAGTAAGGTAGAGAGTGCGTTCAGGGAACCCGTAAATGTTTTTTGATGGTCGAAGAGCAACTGGCACGTCTGACACTGAAAGTGGTCTGCCCCGACAAGGAAAGGGAATCCTACTTCCAGTAGGCCATGGCCACAGTCACAAGGCTAAAAATTGGGTGTAAATAAATAGAAGGAGAGCCGTCTTTGACGAGCGGAGGCCACTGATACAAAAACTTCAAGTCAGAAACCATTCCTGAGAAGAGAGGAAAAATCCTCAGTAGCCCATTCCTAGGCGAACAGGCGATAGGACGGACGGGAGAGTTGTGACATCTCAAGGGTGCATCGGTAATAGAGGGAAAGGGGGCGGAAGAGGGGCAAATCCCAAGTCCATCATCCGGTGGATCCTAAGGATAAATGTGGGCCCTCGTATCAAGGGGAGCCTAGCGAGGGCGACTGGAACGAGGACGGGTATGACAGTTTTGGAGAAAAGAAAGTAAGATTACTTGACCGCGTAAGCCCAGCGATGTAGGACGGACTCGGAGATTTGTCAATGAAAGAGAAACGGGGCGCTAACTTCATAAAGCTACTCCTACTGGAGAGAAGAGCCGCCTGAAGGAAACCATCTCGAGAGGGTACTTAGGTGTAAACATAATAACCGCAAGAAGAAAGCGAGCCTAACGCAAGAGAGGGGGGTAAACGGAATCCTACCATCTGAGAAGCCCAACCCGGGAATTGAAGAGGACGCAGACAGGGCGGAAGTAACGTCGCTAGACCAATGGTTGAATTTGAGTCTCACGCGGCACTGAAGGACCCTAATGCTGACACTGACTTTGGACCGCACTTGGCTCTTTAGCGCAAAAGGGCCAAGTTGTACGAGTGTATGACAGGAATGTGAGGAACACCTTGCCGTCGGCCACCCCTCATCATGGGGAATTCGGCCTAGAGTCTGCATATGTATAGAAAGGGAGAGGAAGATCCGCCCTGGGAGGGGAAGCGTCATACGATGGCCTTTGAGGAACTAAGCGGATCGCAGCAATGCATTACTCAAGGGATTAACCAGAGCGAAAAATACTTGACAGCATTTGGCCCCGCACAGGCGGATCTCAACTGAGTAGAGCTGCATAGGAGCAAGCTAGGCACACCACCAGCTAGGTGCGTAAGAGGTATTTCGGCACCAAAGGAGGATGCCTCAAATCGTTTTGAAACGTAAGCTGGTGACATTAGTGTGGGTGGCCAAGATCTGGTCTCAGTGGGAGACTGTGCCCACTTCGGAGGCCTTCTAGTGGTCAGCAAGAAGCGCAAGGAAGAGTTGGGCGCTCATCGGGTAAACCTGCTGCAGTATCTGACACTCATGGTAATATTAGTAGAATTCTGAGAAGGAAGTTAATTTAGTTACATATTGTAATTTTTGATGATAAGTATCGGCGTATAATCTAACAACCATCTAAATTTACCCAAGTATAGATAGATATAAATATTGGACCATGTTAATACTTCTAGAATTCTGATGAAAAGTAAAGTTCAGTTACATGTAGTAGTTGCTTCCGTTTTCCACCGGAGTCCCAACGCGAAGTAAATGCAGACTCACCCGTAGGGCAATTGAAGAGTGGCAGAGTAGGTGTAGCGTAGATTACGAGTAGGTGTAGCGTAGATTATGAGTAGGTGCAGCGTAGATTACGAGTAGGTGCAGCGTAGATTACGAGTAGGTTCAACGCAGATTCAGAGTAGTTTCAACGCAGATTCCGAGTAGTTTCAACGTAGATTCCGAGTAGGTTCAACGTAGATTCAGAGCAGGTTCAACGTAGAATCAGAGCAGGTTCAACGTAGAATCAGAGTAGGTTCAACGTAGATTCAGAGTAGGTTGAAAGTAGATTCAGAGTAGGTTCAACGTAGATTCAGAGTAAGTTCAACGTAGATTCAGAGTAGGTTCAACGTAGATTCAGAGTAGGTTCAACGTAGATTCAGAGTAGGTTTAACGTAGATTCAAAGAAGATTTAACGTAGATTCGGAGTAGGTTTAACCTAGATTCGGAGAAGGTTTAACGTAGATTCAGAGTATGTTCAACGTAGAGTAGTCGTAGTTTCTTTCGCGCTCCCCCGGGCCCCCAACGCGAAGTCGTCGCACGAATCCACCCAAGGCCCTTTATGACTAATACAAAATTTATCACCATGAAGAAGGGGCACAAATAAATATTGGAGCCCATAGAGGAAGAAATAATAAATACTTAAAGTGTTAATGATCTATAAAATGAATAATCATTCATTCATCCACCCCAATATAGATTTAGTATAACGATGTTCAGTAAAACGTGGTAAAGGGAACAATGATAATTCCTCAGTTACATGGAGTTATTACCGGTTATAATTATCTGCATATAATTTTTTACACATACCTAAATAACGAACCTGTTTATATATTACAAAGTATTTACGTAAACAACATTTTGAGACTTTTTCAACAAATATACATATAACACTAGACAGTACATGAATTATGAATGACTGCAATAGAGATAAGTACAAATCAAGAAGAACATGGATATGAGAGATCTAACTTAGGAGATGCTGCTTATATTCGCAGTGCCCCGTATTCACTCTAATGATATTAGGTTCCGGGAAGGATGAGTGGTAGGCAACTCTCGCTGTCGGAAAGCTGTCATTTACGTAACAGCGGGCGTGGATAACACGTTTCCAAGTCTCTAGGGGAGAGGTCGTCCGCTCCCGGACTGCAGGCGAAATCGGGATGAACAAATGACTAGCGATCACTCTTGGGACACACACCCCACTTGTCTCTTTGCCGGAACGTCAACCTCTTACCTCGCAGACAAGCGGGAGCATAAGGCGGAGAACATAGGAACCACGTCATAACCCTCACAGCGAACAGATCCCAACGTACTCAGTCTTGAGGGTGAGGGGGGCAGAGAGCGGATGCTCGTCCTCACACCCCCTCATCGACAGCCCTAACGGGCAATAGATAGCGCTCCGAGACAAATCAATTTTGGGGTGAGAGGAACAGATAGCGGATGCTTGGCAGCACACCCCTCAACCACGGCCTTCCTTGGCAACCGAAGACCCTCAGGGGTAAACGAACTTAGGGTGATGGACGAATGGCCAGATCGGTTATGAGCCGGCATAGAGTAGGTGCCGCATTGATTCCGAGCGTTTTAACACTAAGGGTCCTTAATTGAGGTATCTCTATACAAGGGCTACCGACAAAACCAAGATGGCGGAACGGATAGAAAGTAAATCACTTACAAGATGGCTGCGCTGGTCTAGTGGTACGAATGCTTTGTTGAGCCTAGATCACAGCTTCCGTCGAGATGGCGTGGAGATTTACGGGCATTTGGTCTAAAGGCCACCGTACTGTAACGCTACGGCGATAGAAGATAGAAAAATTACAAATTTCCTATCCATGAAATCATTTCCGTTCGTTAATATAGTTATTCGATTCATGCGCGGTTGTTCATGGAGAAAAATAACATGATATTTGTTCAATTTTGAGTGTCATATCTCAATGGTAATAACCACAAATTTACACGCGGACTTGTCGATAGTAACACGTTATTTAAAAATACTGGTTCCTATACTTCTAGCAACTGTACTTATCAGATTACATGATGAACATGAACAAACGCTCTGAATAAGGTTATGTTAGCTCCATAAATGCAAAGGGTTACGTTGTAAAATGCGGCTAGAGGAGAACAAAGTTACCAGCAGATTGGTCCCGGGCTGCATTGTTACATGTGGTGAAACATCATTTACACTTTTAATCAGTCCGGAAAGATAAACAACGTTTTTGAGATCGTGTTGTATCGACGACAGTCCGGACTACAGATAATAGTCTATGATACACTAGTAAGTAACGATTGAAATACTAAATGTACAAAGAAATGAAAAGAAAATGCACATCGTAGAAAAGAGCACCTCTTCAAATTTGCGTTGAATTTTGTCAAGTGGTACTCGGTTGCTTAAGCGGTAAAGATGTTGATGTAAGTTGAATTATAAGAAGAATCGATCACATGATAATCGCTCAGTGGTGACGGTTGAGAAATGTTAATGCAGGAGCAAAAAACAGTAAGAAGTAAGATTAATGTCGTAGCCCGGAAGACGTCTTTAAAATTATTCAAACGACGCCTCAACTACAAAAAATCAGGCACATGTATGTGGTTTTAGATATTGCATGGGTAGCGTCGACTTTGATGTTGCACGGGTAGGTCGACTTTAATGTTGCACGAGTGGGTCGACTTTAATTTTGCACGAGTGGGTCGACTTTAATTTTGCACGAGTGGGTCGACTTTGATGTTGCATGGGTAGTGTTGAAAATGATGTTGCACGAGGCTGTCGACTTTGATGTTGCACGAGTAGTGTCGACCTAGATGCTGCAAGGGTAGTGTCGATTTTGACCGCTACCGTGATAGACATCAGTCAACTAATGAGATGATTCCAAATATAATACATATTGTGCATCTTAAAGAACCTGACGACTCCTTTTGAAATAAGCTAAAACAGCTCTTGGGTTGCCGGTAAATAATCGATTGTATAATATAGAAAAGATTATTTCTGAACATACCGTCCGAATTATAAGTGCTTCCACGTATTGCGTACTGACCATCAAACGACCTTGACTACTCTACCAACAAGTTCGATGAACGAGCGATGCTATCATTCATAACAATACGACAATACATACATCTACACTGTAAAGCACTTTTGCAACTGCACTATACCGACACTCACGACACAAAAATAACAACAATGACGATGTTGGTGACAGAGAGGACTAACCCCTTGGATAAAACTAACGGCATTGATCAACAAGCTAACTCTTTGACGGAACTCTAGCACTCTTTGCTCAAGTAATTGTGCCTATCTAAAACAAACAACAGTTGGAGTGAAAATATTTAAACGTTTTCCAGCAAGCTATATCGTCCATGAGAGAGAATGGGGGGGGGGGCAACCTCAGGCGTGAACGACGACCACGTCACTAGTGGTGGTAGCAGTGTTTTTAGGGGTGCGGGATAGTGACCTGGGTGTTAGGGGAGGATTGGTAGCGACCCGGGAGCAAAGTTTGGTCTTGGTGAGGAGTTGCGCGGTAACAATGACACGAGGTTGGTTGCTTGTAGAAAGAATACGCTTTGTTAACACAAATGAAGATGTTTTGGGGGTGACGTTGACAGAAGGCGTTGGAGCGGTTGGACTTCGACGTTTATGAAACACGATGGAGATAGGTTTGGTAGCGACGCAAAGAGGCTCTGCAGCGACGTGCAATTTTGCCTCAGCTGTCGATCAGGAGACAATGTCCATTGAATCTGGTGCGAGGGCTTCCTGCAGCGAAGTCGAGGACTCGTAAGGCGATGTAGCGACCTGAGGCGAGGAGAACATGGGGTCGCAGCTGAAGGCGCCAACATGGTCGTCGTCCATGAGGTCCAAAGCCAGTGTGTCGTCGACGAAGTTGTTTAGCAGGTCCTGGAGGCATACAAAGGGACGTCAGCATATCAGAGATGCAAACCGAGTCCTAAAAACTAGCAATGAAACTACTATAAAGTGCAAGAACATTTTATATAGACTAGGATAATTGCTGAACTGCATGCGGATAACAATTGACCGACTTCCAACCGAGGCTAGCAGCCTCGAACCAGATATTTATTTTTGTCGAATAGATTTGCGTGTTTGGAGAAACTGTGATGATGGATGATTGGTGAAAAAAAGTGATGGAAGCGTTGGTGAGTGGTAGTAGGCCTAAAGGTAGACCAACGATTGGGCAGCGAGCGTGCAATGGATATGAGTGAGTGGAGAATGGATGATTTTTTACGCTGCTCTGATGTGTTTTCCCGTCCATGGCGTCGCGTTAATAAACGTGTTGGTCGTAGGGGGTTGGGTTACAGCCACTATGATGCAGCACGGATAAACCAATCACACTCTTGGGTCCTGCTGCTAACACTGACCTTTGACCGCACTCATGGCCCAGAATGTGTGGCGGAGTCTTCCGGCCGAACCATTTTGCGCAAAAGGGACAAATAGTGTAATTATGAGTACACGAGAGGTATGTGATCCCATAAGTGCACGAGTGGTATGTGATGGTCGTTTTGCCGTCAGCCTCTCCCTTTCCTGAGCATTCAGCCGAGTGTCTGTATCAGTATAATGTAAGTGACTGAATCTTAATTAAGATGTTTGATAAGGTCCCATTACTGCTAGTAATAATCAGCTGATAAAGTGTTCAATATCGCGACTGAAAGGATATCCCATGCACCAGCGATGTTAATTTAAAATTTGATTAATGGCAGCAGCCTGAGAGTGGTCGAAGAAACGAGAGTAAACGCCAGCGTCACAAGGCGCTGGTAGAGGAGGCAAGATTTGTCAAAATATTCGACATAAGGATTTGATTTGAGCCTCATTTCCACCAGAGCCTCAACGTGAGTCATAATAGGCTCCCCCGTAGGGCTCGATGATCATTGATTCCAGTAGGCTCGCACGCCTAGGTGTGCGAGGAAAAAACATAACAACGCTTTTAACGTTAGAAAGCAAGTGAAAATTTTAGCAATGTCAGACGCACGCAGGTGCGCAAAAGAAAAAACGCTTACTCGAAACGGACCTCCGCTTCCAACCCTTAAGAACTTAAATAGTAATATGTACGCACCCTAGTGCGTACAGGTAGCATCGTCAAGATTAGTACAAGGTCAGTGGCTAGACGGGAGAATTCAGCTCCGACAGCAACGCAACACAATATTTACAGTACGCTGTTTAGTTGTATAAATACAATTTTTTCATTTAGGTAAGATAAAGACTCAGATGAAATGAAACGAATCCTCGAACTAAAACCCCTCAGAACCTCATGATTAACGTGTCCACGCGCCAGTACGCACAGGTAGTATCGTCGAAATTGGTACAAGGTTCACGGCTACACGGACAATGCCAGCTCCGACAGGAACGCAACACAATGTTTACAGCTACGCGGTCTATTTGATTTTAGGTAAAAAAAATTTTCAATCAGGCAAGATGAAGACTCAGACAAAACGAGTCCCCGCCTCCAACCACTCAGAACTCCAAGAATTGGTGCAAGGTCTATGGCTTCACGGATTAGATAGACTCCAACTGCAACGCGTCACAAGGTTTTAAAGCTGCGCAGTCCAGCTGAACCCCAGAAACTGCATATGGTCCGTGCACGCGCGAGCGAGCACAGACTGAAGAAAAAATACTCATTCACAAAATCACAAACACGAACTCCCGCACAAATACTCCAGCGTTATAATATTATGGATCGTGAAAAAGAAAGTAAGAGCAGATTCGTCATGGGCAGAAAAACTGCCGAGGTTATTGATTTCGCACTGATTGTATAAGGCGATTGGGCGGAGGGGGGCATTGGCCCCTTGGGTTGCATAAGAGCCCGATGAATCCCAGAGGGTAACCCATGTCCCCCGGGTCTTTCAGAGCTCCCAGATTCCCTCGAGACCCCTCGCCTCAGCTCATTTCGGCTTGTCTCGAATCATTTCAGCCAGTTTCGGCTCGTCGCGACCAACTCGACTCGTCTCAACATGTTTCGACTGATCTCGACCAGCCTCGACGCGACCCTCGCCCTCTGCGCCATCAATCCGCGGACTATAATGGTTATTTGCACCATTCAAGCATCTCACATAAACATTTTTCTGTGAATGGGTTTTACAGCTCTGGGCAGAGGTTCCAGGATTCAGAGGGGCCTCTAAAGGGTCCCGCAGTTTCTCAAAAGGGTCCTAAAGGGTCTCAAGGGTGTCCCAAAGGGCCCCAGAAAGGTCCAAGTGGATCCCCCCAAATCCACCTGGCCTCCCAAGTCCCCCGGGTTCCCGAAACCCCGGGTCCCTGAGTCCCACTGGTCCCACGAAAACCTCCCCTCCCTGGGTCACCTTGTCTCAACCAACCTCGATAAATTACAAACAAAGTAAAATTTATCATCATGAAAAAGGGCAGAAATAAATAATAGAGCCCACGAAATAAGTAAGAATAAAATACTAAAATAAAGTTTTAATGATCTATAAAATGAATAATCATTTATCCACCCCAAATTCGACGTAAGGAGTCGATGAGCTAAAGTGATTACGATGTGTACGTACATAGCAAGATAAAAATGTTAGAAAGACACTGAGTATTCAAGACAAGTTCCTTCGAATCCACTTCAAAACAAATTCGTTGCGCTTCACCACATGCCTCCTAATACATATGCTACTTTTTTTCAAATGCCTTCGTTTACTAAATATGCTGCCCTTTACCACATGCCTCTAGAAGAAAATTAGTATGCTGCTCTCTACCACATGTCTCCGAATACCAATTGATACGCTGCTCGCCACTCTACCTCTTTAGATTCTAATGCGTCCCATCACCACATGTATTAAGATCCAAATTAACATGCAGACTTTTCTCACCATATGCCCCAAGATACGCTACAGGAACATGCACTTCATATAATAGCTGATGAGATAAACGACACGAATATATAGAATGAAAAAAAAATCAAGTCAACTCGAAGGAATTCTGGGAACATTTAGCCAATTTTCAAACCCTTGCTGCTGCTGTTCTTTACTGAGTACGGTACCCTATGCTCAGAACTTCAATAACCGATACATTAACCGGGAAAGTCACAAGTAAAGGTCAATATGTGGTACAGTCAGCATCAATGACACAGGCCTTGAATGAGGTCACGTGCACCTCGAACATGAGGACCACAAATTAGACAAATGTGCGTCTAGTATTGTAAGTGCGTCTAGTATTGCGATTGCGTCAAATAATAGGCGTCTAATATTGTGATAGCGTCTTGTATTGTGATTGCGTTTAGTATCGTGATTGCGTCTAGTATCGTAGTAGTAGTAGTTTCTTCTGTTTTCCACCGGAGCTCCAACGTGTAGTCACTGAGTGCTCCCCCGTAGGGCACGATGATCCGTTGATTCTGCACAGCTTCGTGCACGAAGTTATGTTAAAATTCACAATTAGTACGAAAGGAGGACAGCAAGCTCAGAAACAGAGATGATTCAAACCTCGTTAGTTTCACACGACTTCGTATAGTCCGGTATGTTTTTCAACGATCAGTTTTTTTTCGGTGTTCTGTTTTTGTGAGCAGGCGTTGTAGGTTGCACGGAGGGCTCAAGAAGGCTCGTCGAGCTGCTGCGAGTGCATCACAATCTATAAGTAAGTGTTTCACACTGATTGCCACCTGGTGGCAACAGGGGCATGGTGGTGCGTCCGGTCCCATGTCTACGTCCATTAGGTGATTGTGGGTTATCCACGTGTGTCCCGTGCATAGACGGTTAATGAACACTTGGTCTCCCCTATTAGAAAACCTGGCGTCCCACTCTCCCACGGATGGTTTAACTGCTAGCATTTTTTGTCCACTCTGTTGCCAAGAGTCGTTCTATAGTGATGTTATACGTGAGTTGATGACTGGAAACCAGTCTCGGTAATGTATGGAGATGAATTGTTCTTGCAGGGTAGACACCCGTTTAGCGAGGTAGTCTGTGCGCTCGTTTCCTCTTATTCCCGCGTCTCCAGGTATCCAGCAGAACTCGACCGACTGGCCCGCCTCGCACATCGTGAATAGGTCGTATTGCATTTTTCTAAGGGCAGGGGGATCAAAATGCAGAGTTTTCAGCTGGGTGAGAACACTCAGACTGTCTAAAAATATAAAATATATGGGGAGGTGGTCACTTTTTGATAGAGATGGCCAATACAATTGCGTGCAGCTCTGCAGAAAAAAACAGAGGCCTCATGGAGTAGGGTGGCCGAACGCGAGGTCCCTTTTCCTACGGCGGTAGCTCCCACTCCGTCCGATGTTTTGGAGCCGTCAGTTTATACATGGCGGTGCTCAGAGTACTGTTCATCAAGTAGTCGCGAGAATTCTCGGCGGTACGTATTGGTTGGGGCGGTTGCTTTGGGGTACGTTTGCAACTCTAGGTTGACCAGCGGTGGGCTGATCATCCACGTTGGTGTATTGATTTGAAGAATTCGATAAGAGAATGAAGGCTTGATTGCTTTGCGACTGATGTTCAGCGAGGTTAGTAAGTTGTCCACACGTAGAGAAAATGGTGGGCATATGTTCTTCTAAAGCCGCAAAGAGGCGTTCATCGAGTGTTGGTGACGTCACTGAGTGCTGGGCTATTGATGTAGCTCCTTGTCTTGAAATAGTACTGTTGTGAGACTTTGTCTCTCCAGAGCGAAAGAGGAAGCTCGTTAGATTAGATTAGAGTGACAAGGCTTTCTAGCGCACTGGAGTCATCGTCCTTCTGGTGCCGAATGTCAGACCAGCAAACAGTGCTGCATCATGTTAGTCTTTGTTTTTATTGTTCTTTTAATGTTCGAGTTAGGTTTACTCCTGCGCAAAGTCAAAGTCCTTTACGCGGCGAACGTCTATGGTATGTACGGGTGCCACAGGAGGTACAGGAACTCCTAAGGTGCTGAAGCCATATGGTCCCAGCACTCCCCGGATGGCAGTAAGGATCCGCAGTAGTCCTTAAGGCGACGGGCTACGTGCTCCAACACCTGCTGAGGGGGAAGATGAAGAAGACAGAAAACGGGGATCCCATGCATGAGATCTACACTAGGTGTAGGAAATTTCACGCATGAGAACAGCAAAAATAAAAAGAAGGAATAGTCGTAGAAAAAGGTTGCATGAAAGAGAGCGTGCAACTTGACCGTTATTTGCAACCACTGTTATTGGTTATTGGTCTTGAGACGCATATCTTTATAGCGATAGCTTTGAGTTTTGTCCTCAGAGGAAGGGGGAGGTGAAGTACGTTTTGGTGGATCGTAAGTGCCACTCCGCCGTGAGCAGTCACGTTGGTGTGGCCTTCGCGGCAGTGTATGATATATTGGGTGATTCTGAAGGTAGCGGTCTCTAGGAGTTTGATCTCTTGGAGGCCTGTCACCAAAGGTTTACGGGTGGCGATTAAGGATAGTAATTTGTCTTTATTGTTTCCGAGTCCCTGGCAGTTCCACTGATGTATTTTGGTGTTCATTTTGAAGGGTGTTCACACTCAGACCTTGATGATCTAGAGTGGTCGCTTGATTTGCGTGAGCTTTGAGGTGTTTGCGTTTTTGAGTTCGCCCAGGGGTTCTGGGTCGTGAGTGTTCACGGGAGTGTCCGTCTTCGGTGGAAAGAGGTCTGCTGTGATTGCTGCGGTTGCGGCTGAGAGTGTTCTTGTGGGAGGACGAGGGCTTGTGCTCTGTGTTTGCTTCGTGAGTGAGTGCACTCTTCTTCTGTGGTAGCTTTTTTGATCTGCGTGGGTGGTTGTGTGGAGTGCGAGCTATTTGGGCCAGGTAAGATGACTGGTTGTTCAGAGGTCTCGCGTATGAGTTTTTCGAGATAAGCGCTGTCGTCGAGGCCGTTATCGTTCTCACTGGTGGCGGGTCGTGTCACTCGCAGTGGTTTTCCACGAATGAAGCCGCATTTGAGACAGGTGGAGGTAGTTCTGGATTTTAGTCCTGGCGAGCCGTTATTTGAGAGTTGTAACTGATCTTATTGCTCGGTGGCGCCTGGGTATCGGAGGCTCCTCAATCTCTTTGCCTTTTCGTTTTTAATAGTAGTGAGCCTTGCTGCGTGGTCAACTGCGGAGGATGCATCAGTCTCGGCGTCCTCCTGGGCACCGCATAAATTATTTCTAGGACTGTGCATCTCTGGTGCAGGGGCGGTCGCAGGGCTGAGTGAGGAAGCAATGCAGCCAGGTAGGAGTGTTGGAGTCTTCTTACGATGTTGTCCTGACGATGTGTGGATGTCATCGGGGGAGTTTGGTTGAATTGACGATTTGACTGCTTCGGCATAATTGAGGCGGTTTGGGTTGACGTCTTTCCAGATTTGGATAGCTTGTTTCCGTGTAACTCTGCGTTCGTTTTGTGTGATTGTTATTTCTTTTTGGTCCATGTATACTGGGCAGTCGCAGTCGCCTGCCTCATGGTAGCATGATCAGTGGTAGCATTTAGAGTGGCTGGCTGTGCAGTCTTCTTTGTCGTGCTCGCCGGCGTACTGCCTACAACGTTGTCGTGTATGCGGCTGGCAGTATGCGATGACGTGGCCGTATTCAAGGCATTTTTTGCACATTGGGGGCCATGTTGCAACTGGGTAAGTTTTGGTTCTTCCTTGTTTACCCGGTATTACTATGAATTCCGGTGCGTCGTATCCTGGGAAGGTAATTTGGCATGCGGTAGAACTTGCGTTACGTGATTTTATCCATGTTGCTAGGCGGATTTTGGTAACTCCGTAATCCTCAGCCAGCCCTTCAGCAAAAGCACTGAGGTCGGTTGTAGGCATGAAACGGGAGGTGTAAATAATTCGTTTGGTATCGTTGAAGGACGGATGTGTTTCAACTGTAACTTTGAGTTTGTTTATGTAGGTAATTTTTTGTACAGCGTTACTCTGTTCACGTTCGACGACGTAGGCCAGATATTTCTTTCCCTGTCGTTGAATTTCTTTCGGTTTTCCTACAAGCTGTCCGGTGAGTGACTTCATCATTATAAATGGATTAGTTGAAAAGGCAATTTTGCTTGCACCACTACCTTTGAACGTTATGAGAAAGTGGGTGGGGGATGGTGCCGGTCTTTTCTCCAGGGTAGGAGGGTCTTCCTGGGAAGAGTGCATCGAGGCTACAGCCTCTCGTCGCACGACTCCGTGATCTATCTGGTATTGGATGATCGCTCTTTCGTCTCATCCTCTGGGCAATCTCTATGTCCGGTAGGGTGTCTGTTTACTTTGCAGTAAAAACAGTGCGGTTCTTCGGACCGGCACGACTGGGGATCTTCTCGTTTGTCATGGTCGTCTTGGGAGCAGTATGAACATCTTTGCTTACCATTACAGTTTCCGCTCGTGTGTCCGTATTTCTGGCATTTATAACATTGCATCGGACGTCTCTCGAATAGTGTAACCTTGGTTTTGATGGCGCAGAAGGGAATGTCTAGGTATTTAGGTGGAGAAGGGCAGTTGAATTTTAGTATTGGAACTGTGGTGGTCTCTCTTCTTGGTGTGATCTTTGGTGCGATTTTTGCTTCGACAACGCAGACTTCGTATTGAATGAGTCCTGTGATGTACTCCTCGATTTCCTCCTTCGGGATACCTTCAACGTAGATCAAACATGAACTTTTAGAGAAAGTCGGGTGAGGCACTGTTTTGCATGACTTTTCACAGAGTCCAGTTTTGGAGAGAATTATGTGTCACTTTGAAGTTTTGTGTCTACTCTGATGGCAAAGCCTTCGTCGCCGCTGGTGGCGAAGCTCGGAACTGGGCGGCCAGTGAAAGAGCCCAGCTTTTTTCGCGGAGTGTATGGACAAATATCCGGTCTGTCTTTTGCGTCGAACGTGATCTTCAGGTGCTTGGAAAAGAAATGACTATTGTTGAACAAGTTGTGTTCATTAAATGGCGTATATTGCTTCCTCCTTGCAGCCCTCGGAGCTCGGTTTCGGTTTTTGTGGGGTGGAGAGTCGTCGAAGTTTCCGTCCGACGTAGAGGTAGAGGTACTTGCGTAAGTTTCGGGTTCTTTAGTTTGTTGGTTCTTTACAAGTTCGTGGATATGGAGAAAAATTACCTTGACATGGCCCTTGAGCCTCGTTAGACGGTCGTCAATTGTGTTAGGTTCCACGGCGAAAACTTCTGCTTCCTGCTCAGAGAGGCCGGTCGTTTGGCCTAGTAGATTCCTGATTTCCTGGACGTTCCTGGTTAACTCCTCGATGCGCTCGTCTCTCCGATCATCTTCGGCTGAGGTGGCGCTGGTCATCTTGGAGAGGCTGACGTTCTTGGCCGTTTGAATCTTGGTCTTTGTCACTCTGGAGGGGGTGCTGGTCTCTCCCGGGTGGGGCTTCCATTTTCCCCCCATTGGACCCCTGGTTCACGCCAGGGGCCAGGCGGCTCACTCTTAAAGGCCTCTTGACCGGCTTTACACCTTCTAACGTTAACGTTAATTGAACACTTTGCAAGCAGAACAAACGTGCGGTCTAAGGTCCCAGCACAAACTAGGGATCAGCCTGTGGTATCTAAGGGGTTCTCTGAAAAGATCAGTTAATAATCTGTTCGATATCAATGCGAATTCCGCGTCTAGTATTGCGAGTGCGTCTAGTATTGCGAGTGCGTCTAGTATCTTGATTGCGTCTAGTATCGTGATTGCGTCTAGTATCGTGATTGCGTCTAGTATCGTGATTGCGTCTAGTATCGTGATTGCGTCTAGTATCGTGATTGCGTCTAGTATCGTGATTGCGTCTAGTATCGTGATTGCGTCTAGTACCGTGATTGCGTCTAGTACCGTGATTGCGTCTAGTACCGTGATTGCGTCTAGTACCGTGATTGCGTCTAGTATCGTGATTGCGTCTAGTATCGTGATTGCGTCTAGTATCGTGAGTGTGTCTAGTATCGTGAGTGCGTCTAGTATTGTGAGTGCGTCTAGTATTGTGAGTGCGTCTAGTATTGTGAGTGCGTCTAGTATCGTGATTACGTCTAGTATTGTGAGTGCGTCTAGTATTGTGAGTGCGTCTAGTATTGTGAGTGCGTCTAGTATTGTGAGTGCGTCTAGTATCGTGATTGCGTCTAGTATCGCGATTGCGTCTAGTATTGTGAGTGTGTGTAGTACTATGGGTGGTCATTGAAGCCGTGCCTGTAACTATCAATTAAGTGTACACAGCAACAGCATCGCCGGTGTTGTTCATTGAAACTCAACCAAACTCATCAGAAGGGAGCCGTCAGTTAACACAGCAGCGTGGCCGGTTATTACATTTATACCAAACATGCCAAAAAAGTATCAGTTAAGTTTAGACCATTGAAGCATGAAAACTTGAATTATTTAATAGGAGGAAATTGCAGAGAGAGATACCTGTAAACAAGCTATGCTCGACAAGATTGAGTGATGATATACAAGGAGGAAGAGGAGAGGACAAACGAGATTTAGAACAATGGAAACGTATACATGCGAGTAAATTAAAAAAATGTAGACGTGATATTGATTGTTAATGTCAACATGGAAAATTGGAATGGTAAAAAGTATATTTAACAAGTAAATGATACGAGTAAGGTTACATTTGCGAAAACATCAGGAAAATATACACTTGTTATGAATTGAGTCAAGCTTTTTCTGAATATCTCAGAGCAAGTTCATATGATCATAGAGCAAATGCCAAGATTAGTTTCTACATTATTAAAACCCATTTGAAGAAGATTTTGTTTTCCCGATGTTTACGAAACGGACAACAAACAAAAATAACTTATCAAAAAATGAATAATGAACAAAACAAAAAAACATAGGTGGACGTACATCGAGGAAGGTGGAGGTGTCTTGTGAGTACTCGGAGAGACAATGGAAATCCCTCACCTTCCGACTGTCAAGCGGGTGACCATCGGAGGAAAAGTTTGTGTCTGTATTGAGTGTGTTGTTGCTATTGTTGGTTGGCTGTCCCGACAACATGTGTGACCCCGCCCCTAGGAGCGGGGTCAGGTCGTCAGGTGTTAGGTCCCCTGAAGACAGGGCGTCTCTCGTTAGGGCCTCTCTTGTCATTGCATCAGGGGTTAGGGCGCGGGCTAGCGCGTCCGACGAGGAGATAAGGGAGCACAGGTTGGAAGAAAGAGCGTCACTGAACATGGTATCCCCACCGACACCTCCTCCAGTTCCCTCTCCTCTACCAGCACCGCTTCTGCTGTTGTGAAAAGTCGATGCTAAAGTGGAAGGGGTGGGGGCCATACTCCCGTATTGTTGTTGTTGATTAGTGTTGTTCGTAAGGTAGTCGCCCCCGCAGTCTCTGAGGTCGTTTGTCACGAAAGGGCTGTGGTTGGAGGAGGTGATGTGAGGGCTGCAGACGCTATCCGTATGCATCGGGTCCGGAGTGCTGACAGTAAACGACGGACTCGACTGACACAAACTGCTCATGGCGTCCATATTGATCGTACTAAATTCTGGATTCGTATTAAAATCAGAGTTCGAATTATAATCAGGATTTGTATTAAAAGTGTCGGTAATGAGAACATTATCATCACTGGTACAGTTATTACTGCTACTAATGTTATTGCTATTTGCATTATGATGCTGGCTACTGCTAATGTCATTATTAATGTCGTTACCATTACTACTACACGGGACATTGCTACTAGTCACCACCATCGAAAAATTGACGTTATTGTTCGTTATCATACTGCTATTATTAGTGTTACATGTACTGATATTGATTCTAGAGGTGGGAATGGGACTGGAGTGCGAGTTCGTATTAGAAGCATTAGTGTTGGTGTGTCTGGTGTTAGAGTTATTGATGGGGGTGTTGCCAGTGATGGCGGCTGAAGGGCAGTCGGAGGCGATGAGGGTCGGGACGAGGCTAGGACTGATGGTGGTACCCTCGACCTTGATTCCGTTATGCCGCAACTTAGACTCAAGCTCCTGGGGGAGAGATGGGCAGAGTGTTAGGTTCCCGTAACGCCTAGTAACATCCGAAACGCACGCATTCGTCTTCTCACACTATTTTACCACTAGAAAGTCTGACACTCAAGCATAATATCACTATTTGGCATAATCTCACTATTTAGCATAATCTTATTTTATAGCATAATCTCACTATATAGCATAATCTCACTATATAGCATAATCTCACTATTTAGCATAATCTCACTATTTACCTCAATCTCACTATTTAGCATTATCACACTATTTAGCATTATCTCACTATTTAGCATAATCTCACTATTTACCTCAATCTCACTATTTAGCATTATCTCACTATTTAGCATTATCTCACTATTTAGCATTATCTCACTTTTGCGCATAATCTCACTTTTGAGCATAATCTCACTATCCAGCATAATCTCACTTTTTAGCATAATCTCACTATTAAGCATATCACTATCAAGCATAATATCACTATTTAACATAATCTCACTATTTAGCATAATCGCACTATTAATCATAATCTCAATATTTCATTTAATTGAAAGAAGGTATATTGCAAGGCTCAGACTCCATATCATCAACTGTAACTTGGTTAATAGAGCCAAAAAAACAAATACAAGTGGTTGGAGCGTTATTTTACGAACAACTAATCATGATACGCAATATAAATGGTATTTTTTATACAAAGCATGTGCGGCTTTGAGATCACACAAGTGTGCCGCTGTCGTGCTGCTGAGAACACACAAGTATGCCGCTGTCGTGCAGCTGAGATCACACAAGTGTGCCGCTGTCGTGCTGCTGAGATCACACAAGTGTGCCGCTGTCGTGCTGCTGAGAACACACAAGTATGCCGCTGTCGTGCAGCTGAGATCACACAAGTGTGCCGCTGTCGTGCTGCTGAGATCACACAAGTGTGCCGCTGTCGTGCTGCTGAGAACACACAAGTATGCCGCTGTCGTGCAGCTGAGATCACACAAGTGTGCCGCTGTCGTGCTGCTGAGATCACACAAGTGTGCCGCTGTCGTGCTGCTGAGAACACACAAGTATGCCGCTGTCGTGCAGCTGAGATCACACAAGTGTGCCGCTGTCGTGCTGCTGAGATCACACAAGTGTGCCGCTGTCGTGCTGCTGAGAACACACAAGTATGCCGCTGTCGTGCAGCTGAGATCACACAAGTGTGCCGCTGTCGTGCTGCTGAGATCACACAAGTGTGCCGCTGTCGTGCTGCTGAGAACACACAAGTATGCCGCTGTCGTGCAGCTGAGATCACACAAGTGTGCCGCTGTCGTGCTGCTAAGAACAAACAAGTGTGCCTTTGTCGTGCTGCTGAGATCACACAAGTGTGCCGCTGTCGGGCTCCTGAGATCACACAAGTGTGCCGCTGTCGTGCTACCGAGATCACACAAGAGGTGCCGCTGTCGTGCTGCTGAGAACAAACAAGTGTGCCGCTGTCGTGCTGCTGAGATCACACAAGTGCGCCGCTGTCGTGCTGCTGAAATCACACAAGTGTGCCGCTGTCGTGCTACTGAGATCACACAAGTGTGCCGCTGCCCAAAGGGTGTCAGATTATAACCTAAGGGATGCGGACCGCCCACTCCAAGCCGGAGGGTGGCTGACGGGTAGACAGGTCATTTCTTACACTCCTCTCCGATCCCATATGACACAAAATGCGTCTAGGGAATGACAAGGTGGACTTGCCTACCAGGGAGTCAGTCTGCTGGCGTTCAGTGGACTGATCAAAATTATTTCGTGATGCATATGATATTTCCGTTAACGTTTCCCCATGATGAATGTCATGCTGGACAAAACGCTCGCATCATAAATCATTTGAGCAGAACCAAAACTCTTCCTTACTTGTATTCTAAGGTGCAGTTGTCGGTTTTGCTGCTCGAGGCTCCTCCTCTTAGCTTCAGACTCCTTGGACGCGTCCAGGTCGACCTTCATCCTCCTGATGTAGTCAACAGAAGCCTTCAGAATCTCCCCTTTGTTTTGCCTGATGTCCCGCACTAGGTCGTAGTACCTGCAAACGAGGGTCGGAGTTACGAGACTAGCAAGACGAGGGGAAATACTCGGCTATTATTTCATGGCCTCATAACTTCGGAGTTTCATACAACAAGGTGAGAAACTAAGGCGACACATTATGGAGATAAAGGCATAAAAATAATTGATCTAGCAAATTCAATTGAATTTAAAAAATTTAACACTTTTTTTATTCAGTGTTTGTAATCGTGATTTAAGGCCAATTTTCGACTAAAAATAGACGAAAGTAAACAAGACTTCTATCGAACCCAAAAGTTTCAGGGGAAGTGGCTAATGATATTTATCCGAAAGCGAAGGAACCATTTCGACAGAAAATATGCACGACAAAATATGTAAGCTATCTTTCCATCGATTCAGACTAGACGGTGACTCTTGAGTGTGGCAACGCTTGGTTGTAATTATTCAGACTAGACGGTGACTCTTGAGTGTGGCAACGCTTGGTCGTAATTATTCAGACTAGACGGTGACTCTTGAGTGTGGCAACGCTTGGTCGTAATTATTCAGACTAGACGGTGACTCTTGAGTGTGGCAACACTTGGTCGTAATTATTCAGACTAGACGGTGACTCTTGAGTGTGGCAACGCTTGGTCGTCATTCCGCAAGCGGTGTTGTTGATCAGTTTGAATGCTTTGACAGTTTATCAAATGAATAACAAATGCTTCGACACACCGTTTATCAAATGCATAACTACTATCCCAGATTCATTCTAACGCAAAATCCATGCCTGGGCGTATCGTTCCCGAAACACAGCTGCCGAATGTGTTACTGAAATTGATATCATAGTACGGATTTATTTGTGACTGAGTGGACAGAATCTCAGTGTGACTTTAAACATTTTTTTTTAGATCTGCACTATTTCAGGCCAACGTTTAGGTTACCTAAGGACAGTAGCAGCCAGGTAAGTCTATAAATCTTTGCCTTAGCTACCAGTCAAGTTTAGGAATCTGTAATTTGGGTAGAAGATTAGAGACTAGAGCGCCAAGGATTTCTGGACACATATTTGGGTAGGAAGGATGCTTGCAAATCCATACTAGAGAGGGCAGCTGCACTCATGGAGGTTCGCAGAGGGTCTGAGACTCGGCCTAATGGATCAACAACAGACAAGCAACGACAACACACGTCCGGCAGTATTGCTCATGCTAGTGGTTTTGTTGGCACTAGAGGTAATTAAATAAACTCGATAAGAGAATTCAGTGCGTTTGCAGGGTACTCCCGATTGATATTTGTAGACCATGAACTGATTACTGCCCAGAATACTAATCAGTGTCAGCCGGCATTAGCTCTCAACAGATGTCCTCTCCCTGAGCATAGGAGAGACGGTCTATTGAGCGAGTTTTATTTGTTGCCGGAGGAGTGTGTTGCACCCTACCACACATTGCATGGTTCACCGCAGGAAAATGGTCGTAAAAAACACTTTTCAAGTGTCATTTTTGACACCGATGGGAGACAATTTTTCCATGGGGATCCTGTTTCTCATTTTGAAACGTCACTACGTTTCAGAAAATTTGTTATGATCATCTGAAAGACTTGTGTAAATTCCGCTGAATCAACGGTGAGCCTTGGCACCCCGTAACTACTATTTTCTCTACCAATTACGTCTCGATCTCTCCTCCTTCAGACTGTGAACCCAATTCTCTTTCATCGAGCCACCGATCAGGTCTCGATCGCTCCTCCTTCAGACTGTGAACCCAATTATCTGGCATCGAGCGACCGATCAGGTCTCGATCACTCCTCCTTCAGACTGTGAACCCAATTCTCTGGCATCGAGCCACCGATCAGGTCTCGATCGCTCCTCCCTCAGACTGTGAACCCAATTCTCTGGCATCGAGCCACCGATCAGGTCTCGATCACTCCTCCTCCAGACTGTGAACCCAATTCTCTGGCATCGAGCCACCGACCAGGTCTCGATCGCTCCTCCTTCAGACTGTGAACCCAATTCTCTGGCATCGAGCCACCGAGCAGGTCTTGATCGCTCGTCCTTCAGACTGTGAACTCAATACAGACTGTGAACTGAATCTCACGTCACAGACGTGAGATTCAGATAAATAGTAGGAATGATTATCATGTGCAAATAAATGTAAAACATGTGCTAGTCTGTACTGAGTAGTCTTTCACGAATATACTGCTCAAATATATTACACAATTCGGACTGTTCTACAAAATGTATAAAAGCTCATCTGATTCAATGCACACTTCCCCCCCCCCCCCCTCATATAAAAATAAAAGTGGCGTAGAATGGTCACAGGAACGACCTGTTCCCTCATGTTGTAGATTATAATACGAACATATTAAATTGGCATGTTTCTGGTCGTTGTCTTGCGTTATATTGT
This sequence comes from Gammarus roeselii, assembly GCA_016164225.1. Taxonomy (NCBI): domain Eukaryota; kingdom Metazoa; phylum Arthropoda; class Malacostraca; order Amphipoda; family Gammaridae; genus Gammarus; species Gammarus roeselii. The sequence goes on along the minus strand of SDVV010000329.1, from coordinate 4,909 downwards.
AAAAAAAGACTTCGCTATTGTCAGGAAATGCTGAACAATGGAACTGCGATTTTAAAGGTCGAAGAATTTGGTTTAGTTCCGAGGCAATGCCAAGTGCGATTTTAAAGGTCGTAGAATTTGGTTTAGTTCCGAGGCAATGCCAAGGCTTTCTCTGAAAACGGTGCAAAGTCTCTCAAAAATCGGTAAACAGAGGGTTTTCTCATCACTATTTTTAACGTTGAGCCCAGGCACTCTTTGTGTAGCCAGCTGTTTACAGGGGTGTAACACCCAACCACGTAGTGCATGATACTGTGGCCTCCTCGATATAGCAACAAGCTGTCGCCAGCTGTTTTGGGGAGTGTGTTACCTTACCACGCACTGCACAATACCATGGCACACACGTCTTCAAGGCACACGTGATTGTTTGTGCCATTGGGTCTTGCTAGGTCTAACCTAACCACATGACATTAGGTCTAACCTAGCCTAGCCTAGCCAAATTTCGTTCCGTGGTTGCGAAGGTAGTCCTACACAAATTTATCAAAGAGATCGCTAGTTTTGAGGAGTGTTGGTGCTCTATGAAACATTGCATGGCGCCGTGTAGGCACGACCCCAAGATACAGAGTCAAAATTGGATTACTTCCAATCGCTTTAGAATGACTAATAGGTCGATTCATTTAGAATTTTTCCAATATAAAAATGGTAGAATTTTCAAGTGTGACACTTCAATTTTCAACTTACATTAAATAAAAAGGTGTTCAGACACAGCTTGGGTCTGCTTGAAAGGTACACCAGATTCAGACATGTCTGTGTGCCGGTGGGAGGTCTGAATGGGGCACCGAGTGAGCTTGATGGGTCTAAACCACGCAAAGGATAAGGTAAACTTGCAACTGAGGGAAGTCTCACTCATCAAGTGTCGGATCATCGGAAGCCAAGCTTTGAAGGGATCGCGACTTTCCCCATTACCGTCTTGCGAGGACACAGGTTCGTGTCTGCGAGGACATAGGTTCTTGTCTCTCATTAACCGTCGTGCGAGGACACAGGTTCGTGTCTCTCATTATCCGTCGGGCGAGGACATATGTTCGTGGGTCGCATTATCCGTCGGGCGAGGACACAGGTTCGTGTCTCTCATTATCCGTCGGCCGAGGACATAGGTTCGTGCCTCTCATTATCCGTCGGGCGAGGACACAGGTTCGTGTCTCTCATTAACCGTCGTGTGAGGACACAGGTTCGTGTCTCTCATCAGCAGTCGTGCGAGGACACAAGTTCGTGTCTCTCATTAACCGTCGTGCGAGGACACAGGTTCATGTCTCTCATTAACCTCTGTACGTCTGATAGAATCGTCAAGACTCGCTTTCGCCTGAAAAATTTACATGGCACAGTGTTTCTAATCCCTTCCCTTTGCAAAGGTGCGAAGGATCCTTCCACACCCCTTTTGCATACCCTGTGTCTACCTCTTTCCTCATCCTTTTTGAAGTTCACTGGACCAATGAACCCTTTCTCCTCCATTTCCATTCAGCGGTCGTGCGTATGTGATCGAATATCCATTACAGAAACAATCAAAACTAATCGACACTACATTTCAAATAGAAGGCACTGTACGGGTGTATACAGTATATGCCGAGGCTCAGAGTAATTCACAAACATTTATAAGAGACATCGATCGCGGCAATATGTACGCCTGGTAGATAACCTTCAGGAAGATAGTGGAGGAGGTTGATTGGCGATAAGATACACCTCATCAGGCAGGGATGACATTTAAGAAATATTTCGACGTAAGGCTCCAAAATGAACGTTTACTTCCCAAAAGCAGAAATTGAAAGTAGTTACCGAGAAAACAAGTTAGATATGATGACGTCTCCCGTTAAAATAAGATAAGATGCTCTAATAAGATAATTACGAAAGTGAACCACAAAGAAGTGCAGTAACGCAGTGCTGTATGTTTTGGAGATACGGTGCACCAGAAACTTCGTTCGATAACAGGTTCCCAGCGCTCTTCCGTGGGGGGTCAAAGTGTGCGACGAGTCTGTTGGACGCTTCACGGCATAACAGCATGGGATGATTCCCTTAATCAATTATTGGGATTCAAATGTTTATAGCCGTGCCTTAATCTTTCTTACACTACAATTTGTCAAAATCTACGTTTTCAAAAATAATGACACTGAAAATGGACACCAATTTACATTGTCTCAGAGGAATTTTCATGACCCAAAGTCCTTTTTATCTGGATGGCCAAGCTTATAATATCCAGCGACACGAATGGGCGTAGAAATACACGTAAGTAGAACGAGGCTTCTATGTGATTCCCGCACAAAAAACAAACTAAAGGGGCAGAAGATATAAGGTTGCTTCATTTGCACCAGTTAAATTTGAAGACGAGTCCTGCGGTGAAGCAGAACTCCAAGCTTGAAGCAAATTCAGAGCAAACTTCACTAGGGACAACTTAAAATAGATAGGTTGGGAAATGGTTAAAGAGAAGTATAGTTATCATGTGAAGACTGTGACACTCACGGTTCGTGTGTCTTGGGCAGCAGCGTGGCTAGCTCCTTGATTCTGTCGTTGATGTTGAATCGCCGCCGTCGCTCGACTGCAACAGAGATCGAGGATGTCAGGGTTGGAATAGGTCTATCCTAAATATCGCAGTGTATGGAGAAGGTGGTTGACAACGTTCAACAAATGCAATGATAAGCACAATCGTTGAAGTTCATTCAAGAATTGCATATCGTACGTCAACTATTCGAACACGTCCAGTAATTGTACTGGACTAAACTGGCGTGGCCCAATACTTGTGTTCAACGTTCAGTGTTGACATCGAACAGCAAAGAATGGCGTTGTTGAACTCACTCATATTGTGATTATCTTTCTTCTGCCTGTCTTTGATGATCGCAATCATCTGCACCTCGGGCTGTTCACCGTGAGGTTCCACCTTGACTTGAGGAAGATCCGAGCCCGAGGTTGAGTCGGGACCGAGGCCGAACACATCGCGCAGGCCTCCGTTCTGGAAAGGGGCAGAACAGTGTTACGACGGAAGGATCCTAGAGACGAGGTTCGAGATGAGAACTGTGAGATGCGTAAATACATTTGGGGATGTGAAAGAACCAAGATACGGCGGCGGGAATGGCGGAACTGCATGCCTTATACCGGTTAGACAGGGAAATGTGTTCGGCGACGAGGCAAAAACTGTGATATGTGCCAGGGTGAGAGGAGACGATCGACTAACAACTACAATTAGCGAATTTTTGACCAATAAAAGCGGCGACAAAGATCAGAGAATACAGTACATACACACCAAGTAAAGTGGCCTTAACGGGCTTGTGAAAGTGTGTTATGGAGTCGTGGACGGAGTGCCGGTGATACCAGAACGGCTATTGGTATTCTAGTTGCAACGGTCCATGAACTAGTATGACGGGCGACGACTTGTGTGAGTGATGTGATGGTGACTAGAGAGTTCTGGCGATTGTACTACCACAGTGAGACTACTGCAGGATTGGTATAAAGGGCTACAGTGATAATAATAGTAATGATTACCACTACGTAACAACTGTAGGGGAGTTATTGATGGTGACTGTGGAGAAGAGACTGGTACGTAGAGGCTACTTTAGTGTTGGACCAATCCTGCCAAACGCATCTACCACAACCACTCACTGGAGTGCTGACGGAAGAAGAGTAGGATGTGGAGTCGAGGTGGCTCAAGCTATGCTCTTCAAGGCTCAGGATCTCCTCGATGACTTCATCAACCTGAGGAAAGTAGAAGGAGAACTTAGCACAATTAGGAAGAGGAAGACCATGAGAAAAGGAAAAATGTTCGTCAGTTCCCCACGAAATGGATTGGTTTCTGATCGTAAATTTGGAAATGCATGTATAGTTGCGTTGATATGGATTGGAAGTGCGTCGATACTTGGCTCTCCGTCGATACCGATAGCCAGTTTCTGACCGATGCAGATACTTCCAATACCAAAACTGTTCAATACTGATATTAACGATACCAAGAATGGCCAATACGCGATACCGTTACTTTTGCCATATTCTTCACATTAATAATACAAGACAAATCTTGTGAAATTATACAAATTTAATCAAATCAATCTAAATGTAGTAAAGCAATGAATCATTGATGAATTCACGAATTAATAACTAAAATTCTTAACCATGGGACGCATCAAATGAGTATGTGGTGTTTATGACTCACCAATCAGCACGATAGCAGCAGATGATCAATACCAGGTTTTAAACGCTGTTTTTTTTCCATTTTATTCGTTCACTAAATCTCTTACCTCGCACTCAAGATTAGACTCAACGGAATTGAACAGTGTGTGTTGTCAAGGTACCATGAGATTGGCTTCAGATGCGGGTGCCCAAAGTCTAGTTTGCAGAACCATAATGCGAATTCAATTTCAATTTGCTTTACTATTATTACTTAAATTTATACGAATACCACATCACAAATGAAGCAACCCTTTGATATAACAGCAAGCAAGGAGAATGAAGCAACCCTTTGGTATAACAGCAAGCAAGGGGAATAGGATAGAAGATAATTAACATTATTCACGCTCCTATCATGCAATTTACTGCTTAGAAACAAGCCGCTGATAATGCATTGGTAGGTAACTACTAACAGCTGCAGTCCAACATCGAACCATGAATAATTTACAATCCATAATTAAGTCTGCAAATAATTGAATGGACAAATCTTGGTACGGATACAACTTAAATAGTTGAAACAGACAATTATTAAATTATTGTTTAGAACCATCATTGAATGTATGTGATACGTGGTATGTATATTATATAAATGTATACATCTATAAATCTATATATGTTTGTATGTATGTGTATATATATAGATATATAGATATAGATACATAGATATGTAGATATATACACACACACACACACACACACACATATATATATATATACATATATATACATA
>SDVV010000328.1:0-33599 GCA_016164225.1 Gammarus roeselii | reverse complement strand
AAATATATTACATCGATGCATATGCTTGTCCACTTATACATACATTTCAGACAAGAATATTGCATTTACCGATTATTTTGACTAAGTGTCTTGTATATTGGGTAGCATAAGTTATCAGTGTATAATTGGGCGCTTGTTAGTTACAGAGCCACTGCCATGCATGACAATATGTTCCGGGCATACCATAGTTTAAGGGATGCTGTGAGTGGTGGTTACCAATCGTTACACAACGATGGCTTGCTCGCCGCAACATGTTCTTGAAAAATGGATGATAAATTCAAAAACTTTACCTGAATAGGATCGGATGCAGTTACCGTTGAAGAAAATGGGGCCGTGCCTAAGCGGGATGAAGCTATCTTTAACACCTTTCCCGCACATTTCTGGGCACAGATACAGGCAATAACCGATAATACAGTGGTATGAAAATTGAATAATTGTTATAGTCATGTTATCATGTTGATTTATATCATGTTGATTTATACAATCTGTGTATCCTGTTGGAGGAGCATGTATCAAACAAAATTTATGATAGATACGAGCCGTGGTTGTGGTCAAGCACCTATCAACAAGTCGCGCTAGATCCATCAAAGCTATCGCAAAGCCAATGTTAACAATTTGATGTCGGGTCAAGTTTGGGAGGAAAAACATGCTGACGGGGGTTTTCCTTTGCAGCAATGGAAGCTAAAATATAATTTTTTAAATTCTATTACTACCAAATTGACTGCAATGTACGGTGGACAGATTTTTTAAAATTTAATATTAGAAAACTGAGAGTGACCTTTAAAGATCCCTCTCGTCGATTGGTGCAGGTCTCGCGCTCGATGTCCGCGAGCAGGGTATTCGTTGAGCACACATTGGGTCCCATTAAAGTACTATTTCGTAACCGAAGTAATGGCTTTTAACAATACAATCATCATTGCAGCCTGCACTAGCGATGAGCTCACTGAGTTGTCAAAGTTGGGACTGTAGAGAGAAATACTGTACTCTCATGAACGAAGATAAAATGTACGTCCTGTACATATTAACTGCATTTTTTTATTTGCATACTGAATTGACTGGTCCGCTATATCATGGTGGATGACTCAAATTATTATCATAAATAAAATTTCATTAGCCCATTCATTCAACCAGTGATTTTGTAATTAGTTGGTTTCCTAAGCCCAAAAACTCGTCTACCAGAAATTAAAATTCAATCTCACATGTTATTCACTCTTCCGTTATCAACTCCTCCTTTATTCTCATAAGTCTTTCAGAAATGTTTGATGGCAAGGTGTAAGTTTTACATAACATATACCCCATGTCATCTTGTTCTTAAAGGTCCACTAGCGTTTGAAAATTTCACCTCTCCGTTTTGCTATGTTAGAGTAATTATTAAACAATCTGTTATAACTTTTTCAGAAAGCGCTCTGTATTAAAAAATGACTGAAAAATATTCCAAGAAACGTCAGTTTCACGACATGTCGCACCTAGGCAAAATTTCCACGCAGCTGCGTTCAAGTTCAACAGCTGAATACGACCGATGATAAAAGTAATTGCAGATCACGTGAATGAGGAGAAATTGTATATTGTTAGGAAGTCAAACTATTGCATTTCAACAATCACCTGATCTATGGAAGTAGACCAGCTCAGTGAGTTGGCTCTGAGTAATCTGAGTACTAGAATGCGTTCACACAAGCAGAATGGAAATATATTCTTCTTGTTCAAAACGCTAGTCATTCGCCGCATTTCTTCAGATGGTGATTATTAATGCCTCCGGAAAATCGATTAAAGTATTTTTGACGCTTTAAATGAACGCCACGCAATTAAATTAACCCCATTCCACTGATAGAAATTGTAAACAGAATTTTGACGGCAAAAATCTAGTGGACCTTCAAAGTCCCTGTTAAACGCTTTAAACTAGGGGACTCAACGTGCAGACAGGTCTACGTTTTCTCGTCATTTGTAGTAACCCTGATAGTACAATAATCCAAACAACCTACAGAAAGCAGCGTGTAACATGAAAGAGCTACATTAAACAACAGCAAGAACAGAGAAAAATAATCAATCCAAATTCAGAAGCGGAATAAATAGCAAGGATGCAGTTGTCTCAATTAACAGTGTTTAGTATGTTCCATTTTTCTGTCAGCAAAGCGAAGGGAACATACTCATGTGCCATCAACTTATAACCTATTTTTTTCTGTGTTTATATCTAGATATTCTATAATTAAACTCACAGCAAATCGATATTGTTTTCAACTATGATGAAAATGATTTTATTTCTCATAATTGTATCCAACATTTTAAAACGAAACAAAATACTTGAGCTGGAAAAATTAAATCAGGTTCAATTAGAGATAATGATTGATTCCCCAAAGTCTACGATGACATAACTGAAATTATTGCAGATCAGATGGACACAGGGCTGCCACAGATTCTGAGATAATTATCCAACCTGGCAACAATTGTGTGATGGAAGAAAAAAAGATCATACAGATATGTTTTTGTTTTAATATATAGGTGTAGTGTATGATATAAGAATATTTAATCATATGCATACATGAAGGTTGTTTAGCGTTCATGTTTTTTTAATGTTGTTGTTTACAAAAAAACTGTCGAGTCCTCGGGTGTTGGTAACCCTGCCATCTTAAGTGTTTGTGCTCTGCCTTAAGAATGTCAACCTATTTTGTACGTGAAGTTAATACATTAATTACTTTTTACTCTCACCCATGAAATCATTAGGTAAGTCTCTGATTAATATAGGCTTATATATAATTTTTTCTCATTTTTTCATCCTAAATGTTATTGTCTTACTCAAACACAGGAAAATACTCAGGGTATCCTAGGTAGGCTACAATTGCCGAACAGGCTAACGCGAGTGGTAAGATAGTTGATAATTGTTTCTAGTAAGGTGTCAATGTTGAATAGCTAGTTGAACAATTTTTGACGTGTCTATTGCATTTTTGATCGACGTGAAACGAATATCATGTGGCATGTTGCAACTTCAATAAACAAGAAATCAGAATTCTGCTTCTCAGATTTTGACAAGGACTTGCCAAGAAAGTATGAGCTCTCAAATATACAGATTAGTATGTTGCCAAGGACTCTCCGTTTTCTGGAGTAAATCCTTTCATGTCAAAATCTTGAATTGAATTACAGGATGACTGAAATGCTCATGATTTGTTCCAGCTTGTATTGTGAGATTCTGCTCATCAAATTTGGCTAATGTTTGAAAAACAACCTAGGCAGCTTGACCTAGTCTATATATAAAAGTTTCCAGTTTATTCTACCCTTCTAAGTACAAATCTGAACAAAGATAGGTAAAATCCTAAAATTGTAGCTGATATGTCTTGAAGGCTCATGATGGATCATAAAATTATTTCCAGGTATATATCCATTATTGATTCCCTTTGTTTGCCAACCGACACCTATGGCAGTTTAGTGCTCCTGAGGTGCACTTATTTGTTGTTAGTGGACACCAACCCATTAATGGATATCCCTGCTGGCTACTATTTCCATTATAGCAAGCAGGGTTGGTTTTTTCCATTGTTTTTTCTTGCAAACCAAGTTTTCAAGAGTCTAATGCTAAACCTGAGATTGTCTTCATTGGAAAATGTGGCATTACTGCTGATAGTATAATTTTGCTCCAAATCGATTAGTCCATGAAATTTGCTCTAAAATGATTTTGGTCTATTTCAATTGGTTGATGAAATTTGCTCTAAGATACTATATTTTTTTATAGTTATTATGGTGGTTAGGTGAGGTATTTGTGTACCATGAGGAAGTTGATACAAAAGTTGTACGGTGTGTGGCTGCTCTGTAGATTAGAAATACACACTGTAGAAGAATATGTACATTTGCTCTGTGGGTTAAAAACCCGTAATTGCAAAACGGGTTAAAAACGTGCATATCTAAGTTAGTTTAGGTATGGTAGGAACATTCCAATAATGTTCTTGATGAAGTTAACAAATATATCCAGCTGCATGCAGAATAAGGTAACATATTGACATGAAGCAACTACCCCACACCTCCCACTGGAAATGTCCAATGCGGATCAGAGTTACTCCATATTGATCCGCGCAGAGTTATGGCAAATTTGTCAACCAAGGAGTTTTGTACAGACAATAACTCTTTGTTCGGAGTTATGAAGAGGGGAGGTAAATATGCATACTTGTGGAGCAGCACAGACCTTCTCACATCTGCTGCAGTCAAAATACTGAACTACTGAGGCGTTGTGACTTATGCTTTTCTGGTTCACCACAAAGGGCTTCACACTCGCCCCTGTTTGTCTCAATTCACTTGCAAAAAGGCAACATGTTGCAGCACCCCTTACTGCTGAACAGGGCAAGCATAGTTGTACACATGTGTATCTGTGTATACATATATATATATATATATATATATATGTATATGTATATGTATATATATGTATATATATGTATGTATATATATATATGTATGTATATGTATATGTATATATATATGTATATGTATGTATAGACATACAGCCGTTTCCCCCTAGTTAAGGGGGTGGCTAAGTTAGGCAGACACAGAGGGGGGAGACGCCCAATCTCCCTGCAACAAGACCGCTGTGTCCCTGCCAAGACTCGAACTCGCAACATGCAGAACCTGAGGCTGACATAGCAGTCCGATACGCAAACCACTCGGCTATAATGGCCAATATATATATATATATGTATAAAAGTGTATGCATCTATATATGTAGCGTTGACCGGGATGACTCCTCATGGTTGGCAACACATAGTGACTTCCCGCACCCCACTTTTGGGCACCAAGACTTCAGAAATGTCACTGTTTGACTATGAGGTTTGAAAGAGCAGGTCTTTGTTAGTAAGTATCAGCTACTTATAGAAATTCAACAGGCACACAAAGTTTATGAAAAGTTGCCAAAATGAAGGTGTGTTTTTCAGGTCCCTGATAATTTTGGTTTGGAAAAATTGACGTTCCACAAACTTTGATGCTGTGGCTAGAGTTCCCATTGGATTAGGGCCAAATTTGGTGGTGATACTTGAAATATGATGTAGTTCCTTGGGTAAGAAGGATTTTGGGAAGAAATGTAAACTTTTGTAGTTATATACAAACATACAACTGCAGTGAATTGCCCCAGGTGAAAAAATGATAGGGGGTGATTCTCTACTCCTATTTTGTTGATAAATATTTTGTTTTTCTTCAGTGAAAAGTAGTTTAATCCAATTTTTTGCACATATAATGACATATGGAAGTAAATGATCCACAATAATGACACCACAGCTAATTTCAAGACAGGTTACTAATTTTATAATGACCCAATGTTTATAACACATGGTGAGGTGTCTAGGCCTAAGTGTAAACTTATGTTTAATGCCCAGGAACAATATTTTTTATCATATTTGCATATCAAGATAATACCTTACCTAGCATGACTTGTATTCATGTTAGTGTAATAAGTTTGCTATAGAATTGACTAAATACATTTTATACCTGTATCATATTATTAAAAAGATCATTTTTTCATAATAATTGCTCATTTAGTGTTACTTTATGGTCATAATTAGTTTAGGATGTGGAGAAGTGACTTCCAGTAAAGTTAGATTGCAATTATTCAAGAAAAACTTTGTTTCCGGCAGAAAAAAAAAACTCCGACAGTAGGGTATGACGGCAGCAAAAGACTAGCATCATAAACACCGGGCACAGACGTAATATTTTACTTAACATTTTATTTTAAGCAACTGATATATACTAATATAGGCATGTTCTATTGATTGGTACTCACAAACTTTTAATTCACGATTCAATTATTGATAAATGGGGGGTGCGGGAAATCACCCCGTTCGGTGCAGGAATTTACCCCCGATTGAGGGCCATAGCCCGCCGCACGGTTCTTCGTAAATAACTTCTTTTTGGTTGATGATAGAATGTTGGCACTTACGGTGCTTCATGTTCATTTTAGTAGCTATACACACCGTAGATACAAAGTTTCTTGGCCGGGTATTTTTTGAGGTATTTCAAAGTATGCAGAAGATGCGGGGAGTCACCCCTGTCAACGTTACCACATTTAGGAGTAGGGCAGCCAGACTTGTTACTAACAAATTTCAGTTGTCTCAGGACTCATCTTGCCAACAGATTTGGGCTCGTCATATCCGTTTGTGGATAAATGATGAAAAGGCAATATATTACATATCTTCCAACAAAATGAATAGAGATGATAGGAAATATCTTTTGTGCTTTAGGAAACTAAAATGGTACTGCAAACACAAAATTTTCGGATGTTGCAAAGTCTTTGTACAATCATTTAACGATCATGGAGACGCTGGTGTCATCATTGAAACGATTAAAGTATGGAGTAACAAAAGCTCTTATCCTAGCCGCACTGTATCATACGCGTCTGAATGTTCGAATGTGTTGCTGCTCTGTCTGTCTATAATTTTGCACACGTTTTGATGTTGCTGGCAGTCATGTCCCTCACATTATCACAAAGCTTTTTTTTTTTTTTTATTCAATGAATATTCAGAAGGAAAAATGGTCATTAAAGGGTCAGAGATAATTCCTGCTACTAGCCTAAGCATATGTAAGAAATTGAACCCTAACATCTGACGAATGCTAAGCAGTTTATGATATAGGTATTAGAATATAGTATCAGTTATCTAAATACTACGTCTAATATTAGCGATCAGTTTGGTGATCTTTTTCTTGTAGGGAACAATTATTTTAAGTGCATTCGATATTTCTTAATGCTAGTTTCTGCACTATTCTAGTTCCTCATGATGATATCCAATTTTTGCCCTTTTGACTTCTTGTTTGTCTCTTCTCTTTTGAATTCAATATAGTTCTAACCATGTGATGCCTTGTTTTGCTCTGCATTTGAGATATTTTTTATGAGCAATTTCATTTTGCAGTTTTTATGTTATCCATTTAATCGGCATGCTCTTCATTGTTTTAGTTTGCTTTGGTGCTGCAGTGTTCAGACGTGTGATGAGATTCTGTGAGTATTTGGGCTTGCTCTGTGACGTTATCTGTGCAATGTATCAGTTTTATCATCTTGATGTTTGCCACAAGTTGTGCTCTGAAGTTATCCGTGGTGTAATTTATTTTTGTACGACAAGTTATTTTGTATGGTTGTTTCTTCTCTTTTTTGATGTTAATGGCAATTCATCTCATGGTGGTCAGAGAAGAAATTGGGCTCCACATCTGTGGTAACTATAGGAAATGGTAATTACTCAACTTGATTGGTACATCATTGAAGAATTAGATGGAAAAATTTCTGCAGTCCTTATTCATCTCTTTATGTTGCCGGTGATATTGGTGGTGGTTCTGGCGGCCGTGGGGGTGGTTCTGGCGGTTGTGGGGGTGGTTCTGGTGGCCGCGGTGACTGTTCTGCTGGCGGAGGCGACAGTTCTGCTGACCGCGATGACCGTTCTAATTACCGTAGTGGCAGTTCTGGTAGCCACAGTGGCGGTACTGGTGGCCACGGTGGTGGTTCTGGTGGCCACTGTGGTGGTTCTGGTGGCCACTGTGGTGGTTCTGGTGGCCACTGTGGTGGTTCTGGTGGCCACTGTGGTGGTTTTGGTGGCCACTGTGGTGGTTTTGGTGGCCACTGTGGTGGTTCTGGTGGCCGCGGTGGCGGTTCTGGTGGCCGCGGTGGGGGTTCTGGTGGCCGCGGTGGGGGTTCTTGTGGCCGCGGTGGGGGTTCTGGTGGCCGCGGTGGCGGTTCTGGTGGCCGCGGTGGCGGTTCTGGTGGCCGCGGTGGGGGTTCTGGTGGCCGCGGTGGCGGTTCTGGTGGCCGCGGCGGCGGTTCTGGTGGCCGCGGCGGCGGTTCTGGTGGCGGCGGCGGCGGTTCTGGTGGTCGCGGCGGTGCTGGCGTCTCCTTTAAGGGGCCTGCTGTTTGCCAAGACATGGGAGGTGCTGGTGGAGTTGGGTCTGTCATTTGTTGAGGGTGCCTGCTGTCGTCCCTCCCAGTTTTCATTGCTGAGGGTTAATAACTTTACCTGGCCTGAAACTGTAAGCTCATTCATGCTTCTATCTAAAAATGCAAAGATTGCTTGCCCAGCTGTTACTTATCTATGCCTACCAAGTGCCAAAGCAAAACTAGATCATGGCTGGATGTCTGAAATTTTCGGCTGCATCTTTTTCAGGAGTTTTGCCTATGCAGTTATTGTCCACCCAGCTCCTTTCTAGTCATTTGTTAGAAGTTTGTCAGATGTTGATCTCTGTAGGGTGAGGGGTACAGTGTATTCAGCCTGCTCTTGATCACAGTTGAAGTATAAGTCCATATGGCCTTCATCTGTATCAGCGAAGGTGCTGTATTGATTATCTTCCTCTCCTCTGCTGTATAACTATTCAAAAGTTAACAAGTTTAGGACCTTTCTGTGATGTCTGGTTCAAATCACTAGTTGTCCCAATATTCAAGGCTAAGTCTCCCACTAAATTTCTGAATTACAGACCTGTAAGCTTAACATTGGTTTGCTGCAATCCACAATAAGAATAGTTTTTTTGTTCAATTGAGTATCTTGAGAGGAATAATGTTTAGTCATCTCTTGAGTATGGTGTCCTGAGGTGCTGCAGCAATTAGGATCTGTTGGTGTTCCAAGAAAGAACAGTTGTCCTGGTTGACTGAAAATCTTGAGAGCAATACTATTTTGTCATCTGTTCAGTATGGTTCCCCGAGCAGTTGCTGCATTTAGGTTCTGTTGCTGTTTGTAAAGTTGTCCTGGTTGATGGAGTATCTTGAGAGCATAAATATTTTGTCATCTCTTCAGTATGGTTTCCTGAGTTGCTGCAGCATTTAGGATTTGTTGCTGTTACAGGAAATGAATTGAGGAAGGATTTAGCTATTGTGAATGTTATAATGCATCACTTTTCTCAAGCATTTCATGTGAATCAGACTGGGCTCCTGTCTATGCTTGAATCCTTGAGTGTTTGAAATTTTATGCTGGCCTGGACAAACACATTTTCTCTGGTAGACTGAAGAGTGTTTGTGTTAGTGGCAGCCTTAGCAGCTCAGTTTATGTGACTAGTGGTATTCCTCAGGGCCCAGTCCTTGGACCACCGCTGTCCATGTTCTATATTAATCTCAACTGATGTGGTTTTTCATGTAACTAAATTGGGGCATTAGCAGTATACCTATAACCAATTATAAAATAATTTCTTTGTGCAGGGGCTTCCAGTTTAATATAATGGACAAAGATGGTGGTGGAGAGGTCAGCAGCAGCAACAACAGCAGCAAGCCGTCCAACTGCAGAACAAGTTCTCCATTCCTCTCGCTCAGCAATGGTGTCTGCAGCTCCCTTCTATCTGTTAAATGCACCAAAAATGCTTCTATCTACAAAGGCACAAGTGATCTTTCCTACAATAGTGATATTGAACCTGAACAGTCTCCGGAGGTAGTAGAGAACTGTGACAGCAACAATACTCCAAATGGTAGGCTATGCAACACCCCTATCCTCAGTGTCCTAACTGTGGCATGCCCGTCTTCTAATGCCAATCGTAGCCCGCCTGGTGGAGGAGACCTTAGCATGTCATCACCTGATTCAGATAGTCAGTCCAGATGCTCACGAGTGCCTGATAACCTAGATTGCAGTGCCGACTTTGCAGATTCAGGCTATTCAGATAGTCACTCCTCCAAGGTCTGCAGAGCTAATAATGCCAATCACCACTTGGAGATGCCATTCCAAGAATCGGCAGTGAAGATGAGACATGCGGTCCCAGGAAGGATGCTAACCTCACAAGGGACTTACCTTCCTAATAATCTACAGAATTTTACTGCACCCCACTATGATAATACTACCATTGTTCCCTGTGAAGATTCTCATAGTTCTTTAAGTGCTTCCAATTCTTACACTGAAAGAACTCAGTGCAATGTTAATTCCGTATCTCCGACTGTTTATAACAATTGTTACCCTGTTGGCTCAGATTCCAATCCCAGCTTGTTGACAGATCGTCCATCAGAGCTGGATCATTTTTCTAGACTTGGATATGATTCTGTCTTAAACACAGATTCTGTAAATAATTCAAATGAGACACTGAATTCTTCCAATTCATCCAGCATGAATAATTCAAACAAGGTCATAACTTCTAGTTATCCTGGCAGTGTAAATATAAATGAATGTGATAATTTTATGAATGATAGAAGTTCTCAGGGAAATGTTACTGTTTGTGGAAAGTCTTTTGAATCTAATGTTTATCAATGTAATAGTTCGAATCGGAAATCTTTTGTTGAGCATGATTTGCAAGATGCATCGTTGCATCATGTAAACAATGGAATCCAGGAAAACAACCTTGACTATGAATCTCCTGATAACTTGCCTGATCAGAGAGAAAGGGAACCATTCAAACCAGAGTTGCCTCAGGATGCAGCTGGAGAGGCTCGCTTTAAACAGCGCAGAAAGTCACGCAAGCCGCTCAAGTCGAGTGTCAGGTATGTTCAAAATTTTCCACCCCATAATCAATCTAGTTCTCCACCGCCTTTAGTTCACAGTCTGGCTGCAGACACTCAGCTATCACCTCCACCTACACTGGCCTCTCCACCACCTCCCCCTCTACCTCCCTCAACTCCACCTGTGACAGTTCAACCTCCTCTGTCACCACCCCTGTCAGATGTACAGTCCAGTCTTTCCAGCTTGTCGCCATGTTCATCTATCAATAGTGATGAGAGCAAGTGTGCCTCCGCTCGCGCTCCTCTGCCTCGACTCTTGCCTATTGGTTCGGCTGCAGCAACAGCAGCTTGTGCAATTGGTGCAAATTCGTCCTCATCCAGTGATGAAGGCTCCAACACAAATAACAGTGTGAGCTCCAATGTTCCTGCAGGAGAGGCAGACTACAAGCATATCAAGTTGGATGGCTTTGCAGTAGAATGTTCCAGCAGCTCTGAAACACAGCCAAACTCTTCCAGTCCTTGTGGTGTTGCTGACATACTACCTCCTCCTCCTCCCTACCCTAAGAAAAATAGTTCTAATTTGAATGATGCAGAGATGTCTTCTCTAAACTCCAACAAGGGAGAGTCACCTGCATCAAACAATGAAGATTCTTTGGGCGAAGAACAAAGATCACTGAATCAAAAATCTACTGACTCTCATTGCAATGGAGAACTCAAAGAACCCCTGGAAAAAAGACCTCCACCACCTCCGTACCATAGTCATTTTTTTGTGAAGAAGACCATCACAGATGCTGCATTGGATCCAAGTGGAAATGTTGGTAAGAAAAATTCTTCTGAGGAAGATAATCTACCAGCCTCTTCTAGATCTGATTCTCCAGGTTCTTTTCCAACACTTGGAGAATCTTTTTGGTCCTCGGTGCATTTACCTTCAACACTGTCTGTATCACCGGTGCCCTCCGAACTTGAAAAACAACGTGGCTGGACGGACCATGGTGCTGACAGATCAAACAACACTTCAACTGATGGCAAAAGCAACAGCAAAGTAAACAGAACCTCTAGCCTTAATCCTCAAGAATCAAACCAGAAACAGACGAAGGTGAAAGGTTCATCATGTGGGATATTCAATCGCAGCTTTGACAGCTCTGATGGTAGTGATGTTGGTAGCATTGCTGCCAAAAGCTGTTCAAACAGCAGCAAACTATCAGGTACCACAAATGGTAGCAACTTGAGCTACTACTCAACAGCAACAGTGGCAATGCTGCTTCAGCAGCTTGCTGCAGCACAACGGCAAGGAACTTCTGGCAATGACTATGGGGATGACAACGAGAGTGACCAAAATGCTTCTTCTGGCAGCAGAGAAGGACATTCTGAATCCTCCAAGCTACATGAAGAGCAGTTTCTCAAACAACAGTCTAAGGAGGTAAGTTCATATTGTATTTTGAGTACCATTTTGTTATGTAGCTCGCTTGCAATCATCAGAAATTGGCTCATGTGTTAGTTTTGGAAGGGCGCTCTAGGAATTTGTTAGGTTCAAAGGACGCACAGAGTCACGGCTATTCTGGGGTGGTGAACACTCCTATTTCCCTTCAGACTCCTCTATTCTTTGCCCTCCAATCTTGCTCCTTTTCTTTAACATGACGAATTTACTACTTTATATTTTTATTTCCCTCATTTGCCTCTATGTTTAGTCAAAGTTTAAATTAGTGGTCATTTAACCATTGGAAAATTCTATAGTCTATAGTCAAGAAATCGAAACTGCGATCCCTTGTTTGCAAGTCATGCATGCTGTGCAACAGGCCATCCAACACAAAAAAAGTTGTGTTCAAGATTTTGTGCACATTATTTTGTTTAGGCTGGACTAACACAATCCTTTGTTATCACTTCATATATAGCTATAGCACAATAACCATGCATAAGTTATTACTAAGAGAATATAGCAACCTACAATTTTGTCAGGAGACATTTAAATTTTCAGTGATTTCATCATCAGGGAAACCTCTTGTTCATAGTCAAGAAAAGGATAAATTAAATAAGTCTTCCAACAAAATTTATTCTCTTTGTCACAACCTATGCATGGTTATTGTGCTATATATATGCAGTGATAACAGGATCACCCCTTTGGTTGTGCACAGCATGCTGGTCTTGCGTACCAGCGACCGCGGTTTTTATTCCTGGCTTTGGACTAGAGGTTTTTCCAAGGAGGAAATCACTGATAATTTAAATAAGTCTCCCACAAGATTGCTGGCGCTGCTAAAATTCATCTTGAATTCCCTCTTAACAACTCTGCTAACAGTCGTTGCACAGCAGTCCTAAATTTTATTATTTCTGGTTTCTAACAACAGCCAAGTTGCATTCTTTAGTGCAAACTTTCTATGACTTCTGGTTTTTATTTTTTAAATTTTTGCTGTTTTCATGCATGAGATTCCCTAAACTGAGTGCAGCTCTAATGCATGTGATCCCCGGTTCCTGTATTTTTTTCTTAGTTCCCTCCCCCCACTCAACAGATGTTAGGGCGCATTGCCCCAACTTAAGGACAACTGCAATATCTTTGGGGCTGAGGAGCAGGGTATGTTGAGTGACAACGCTCCTTGCTGCCACCCGGGGAGGGCGTAGACCGTATGGCCTCAGCACCTTAAGAGTTCCTGGGTTGCCCTCGTCTGACATTCGCAGCGTAACGAATATAGACTTAGGTGAACCCAATAACACTAATGTAAATTTTGACTAAAGCTTGATGATGCACTTGCTGCTAGTTCGACTTTCGGCGCCATGAGGTCAATGACTCCAGCCCGCTGGAAAGCTTTATCACCCTAATCTAGCACTGGGTTGAATTGGAAGCAATGCCCTGGAAGTAGTTACCCAGCCAATGACTAAACTAATTTAGAGCTGCTGTGGTAAACTAAGCTAAAAGACCGTGCACTGAAAGGCAGCCATTTTCACTAAATCTTCCTCACCTCATGCATTTCACTCTTCCTAAATTTTGCCTCTCAATGTGTGCTTTGGTGCATGGCTCCCAGCTTTTTGAGTCCTAGAATTACCCGCAAGTTCTTGGGTCTTTCAAGCAGCGCTAGTTGACATCACTCGCTGCCTCTGGGAATATACTCGCAGTATTCCGTGGAACAACCGTGCAGGACCGGTCGTGTTTTCTCGTTGCTTATTAGACGTTCGGCATGCTAAGGACTGTGATTCTGCGAGCTTGTATACCTGGTGGCTGTTATTTAATCTAATCCTAGGTTGCTTCTTTAGTTCAAAGTTTAGACAATACTATTTGATGATTAACTTACTACATTTTTGTTATTGCTATTTATTCAATCGAAGCAACAATCTCTTAAAATTTTCTTCTCTTGTCAGGACCGTCGTTCCACCTGCAATTCACGCAATCATCAGGTTGGAGACGGTGATGGGCAGTCTCAGAAGGGAGATAAGAAGGCCTCGTCTAACACCATCAACATTAACATCGACAAGAGTAATCTCAGCTCGATACTCAATAACCTCATTGCTAGAACATCCATTGCTCCTGACTCGAAGTCCGTGTCGTCTCCCAAAGATAAATTTTCAGACCTCCGCCCGTCCCACCTAGCTCTCGAATCGCTGTTACCTGCCAGTAGCTCTGTGAGCATTTCATCAGCGGGTCTCGCCCCATCGTCATCAGCTAACTCAGGGTCACTGAGTCCAGCACCATCTGTAGCGCCAACCTCGTCATCGTCAATGAGCTCCTTGTTCCAGTCCTCCTCGGATCTGTTATCACAACTGTCTCGACAGTCCTTGTTGCCGACCACTAGCAGCAGTGGAAGCCTAAAGTCGCAATCGTCTTCAGCTCCGCAACTTTCCTTGAAGAGTTTGACCTCAGCGTCTCCTATTCTCTCATCGAACCTCTCTGAATCGAACAACGATAACAAGCTTCAGTCAAGTACAACTCCTTGCTTGGACCTGTCCTCCAAGCAGCTGCACTGTGGTTCTTCGAGTCCTCAGAGCGTAACAGAATCTCAGCAGCAGTCACACGTGACTGCTGCTCTGTTGGCGGCGGCTGCCCTCCAAAACTCCTACGGTGGGGGAATGCCCTCCATGATGATGGACTCTCCTTTATCTCGGTTGCTTATGGGCAATTCCACTTCGCCAGATTGTTCTTCATATGCTGCCCTGACTGGATCAACTGATCTCGGTTACCCTGGTCTCTCGATTGGAGGATCTTCCGGTTACGGTGGTGTTGGAATGTCCCATTCTGAGGCAGCCGCTGCAAAGGCTGACTCCGACTCGGATCAATGTGACGCCTCATCTTACCAGAAACTCTTGCAAGAGTCGGGCATAAATAGCCTCAACAACATTGCTACCTTGAGCTACCTTCTACAGCAGCAACAACAGATGGAGTCTCTTGGTTTGGGCGGAGGCGGCACTGGTAACAACGCAACTTCTTTTAATGGTCTCGCAGCTCTGAGCACCCTCAACAGTCTTGCGGGTTTGTCTTCCTTGTCTCCCGGACTGATGTCTGACGGTTCATTGCCCATGCCGTTGCACCAAGTACTCAAAAAGATGAGGTATGCCGAAGGAAACGGAGGGGCTCTGACCACCACCAAACGCAAGCCTCGTTCCAGTAACCACACGAAGAGCTTCCACTGCAGCCTATGCAGCAAAAGGTTCTCATTGAAGGATGAATTAGAAGAGCACATGCTCACACACACCTCGGACGAACTGGGAAACGAGAGCTACATGCAGAAGAGCTTCGCGTGCACGGAGTGCTCCTTTCGTACCAAGTACAAGTTTTGCCTACAGCGTCACATGCACATCCACAGCGGCGAGAAGCCTCTGGTGTGTCCTTACTGTCGCTACCGGTCCATCTCCAAGGTCAGCTACGACAACCACATCCGCACACACACCGGTGAGAAGCCCTTTGCCTGTCCTTACTGTTCCTACAAGTCCAGCTTCAAGAACAATCTGACCAAGCACATCAAGACCCACACAGGCAGCAGCAAGCCGTACACCTGTAACAAATGCTCTAGCTGCTTCACCTCTCAGATGCAGCTGAAGTCTCACATGCGGCTACATTTGGACCCTACCGGCTCTCACAACTGCACTCAGTGCCTCTACACCTGTATGTCCAGGTTTGAATTAGAGTGCCACATGCGGACGCACATACCAGTTTGAGCTCCCTCAACTCGCGCTCTATCGTGTCTTCTTGTAAATGTTGCTGACTCCTTGCCCTAACTTAGCGTATGTGCTGTCGGATTTGTTCATATCCGGGTTTGTCCGGTGCCAGAAGGTCTTCGACTCCGGTGCACTAGAAAGCCTCGGCACTGTAATCTCTAATCAGCTCCTTTCCCGGTTTGACAGGGATCTACCAATGTATTGTTGATTATGTTATTTTTTTGTTGCATGGCAATGTATCGGGAATTAAAACCAGTGTTGGTGCATTGCATGATGGACGACTCATGTTCTTTGTAAAGTTGGTTTTTCGTTATCAACAAAGTATTTTTTTGGGCATACATTGAAAACGTAACGTTGCATTACATTGATAGTTGTATATACCGTGGCTTTTCCTGGCAGGACTCCAATTTATTTGTATCTATGCTAAAAAAAATATATATTTACCTTTGAGGGTCTGTTCTGCAATTGTTGCAGCATCCTTGTTGTTTTTGAAATGATATTTAACGATTATTTGCTCCATGTTTATTTCTGGTTATTTCCGTATTGTTATTGGTTATACAAAGCGGAAGCTCACGTCGAAGGAGTGTTGTGAATAGAAACGGGTCGTGCAATGAATGGATTTAGTCGAAGATGCTGGCGGAGTGTCTTAATGGTGTCGTGCTGTGCTGGCAGCAGCTTGTGTTATTTCAGAGCCGGACGCGAATCACAATCATGTTGGCAGCTTCTTAACTCATCTGTGAAAAATGTTCTCTGAAACGTTTGATTATGATGGAGTGCATACCCACAGTGCCAATTATATACCTGGCCAGAAGAAGAGAGAAATATATGCCTTGTGAAGGCTTCGAGTGGATAATAATGAAAAAACGCGAGTTATGAAGGTCTGCAATATCGATGGTAGCCTAGAGCGATGGCTTCACAGCAGCCGGAGCTGTGACCCACAGGCGGTTTCGGACAAGGTATTTAATATCCTGAAAACAGGCCAATATATTATGTATGTATAGACATACAGCCGTTTCCCCCTAGTTAGGGGGGTGACTAAGCTAGGCAGACACACAGAGGGGGGAGGCGCCCAATCTCCCCGCCACAAGACCGCCGGGTCCCTGCCGAGGCTCGAACTCGCGACATGCAGCACCAGAGGCTGACACTGCAGTCGGATACGCTAACCACTCGGCCACGGGGGCCTATTATGAGTAGCTCTATATTTAGATGCATTATCGTGCCTAAGAACGTACGGTTTCCTCATCAACCGGGCAGCAACTCTTGCTGCATAAATAAACATACAATCTCCATGTAATGGAAGCAGAAAAAAACGCGAAAAGACCCGATTTCCGTCGTTTATTGTACAGTATTCTGCCCAACAGAGGGCGTGGGCCATGGCCTCTCAAATCGGACTTCTTATTGTACCTGATAAGCATTGTTCAAAATATTTCTGGACGCATTGTGCATGCATCTTGCCTCTTTCATTATTATTGTCCTCGATATAATTATTTGTTGGCTCCTTAGAACTAGGCAGCCACATTTCCTGTATGATCAATTTACGTCAGTCGAGATGACTGTATTATGAGTTCCTTGGTTATTGTATCCCTCGTTGTATTATCTATCATACATTTTGACACAGTATTCAAATGTTTGTGCGTTGAATTTGCATTTCATTTTTGTTGTATTATTTTTGTTTAAGTTTGTTTCCTCCTTCCTGATGATTTTGTTAGCTCTCGAACGTGTTAAAGTGCTGTATTTTTGTTTGGTGCGCACCACTTGTAAGGTGAATCAAAGAAACAGACTAGGGCATTAACTGATCGGATTGTTTTGTGCTTGCAATTATTTCTTCCCCAAGCCCGCACTTGAAAATTTAATAATTGAGTTTAGTGAGACGAGCAACGCGTCTTTTGTGTCAGTAAAGGGAGTGGATTCCCTGACCTGACCTCACTAAGATTTACTTAATCAGGCCTGGGAGACGAGCGAAGCGCCTGTTGTGTCAGTGTAGGGGCATTTGTGACTTCCCTAACTTGGCTCATCAGGGTCAACTAATGGAAGCAAGTGATACGATGTCATGTCAGTGGGGGGGGGTACGATAGCTACCAAAAACCTTTAAATTGATACTCTAGCTACAAAGTCTATAGAGCTGGCACGCACCATGATTTTCTTTGGTTCGGCACACGCCGTTTCACACACGCTACGTAATGAGTTTTTTCAACAATTTGGTAGGCTGGTTGAGCAAAAGCTTGCTATGGATCGACCATTGCAACTACAGCTTAAGAATTTTTGTAAAATCAAATTCTGGCCTTTTATTTCATCGTCTTGAATGGATGTTTGTTTTCGGTGCGCAGTGGTTAAACTAGGTTCCCTGTAACTACCAATCCTGGTCTTTAACTTTCACTTAACAATTTGCTTCATTATGAGTGCCGGTTGTAGAACGCCTTGTGTCACAACATTTGCAGTAGCTTTGTTGAGGCATCACAGTTAAAAGTCACCTGTGGGACACTTTCGTTATTCGTCAGAAAATGTCCCGTCGTGCCTACTATTTTTTAAAAACACAATTAAGAAGAAAAAAGTATAGGTTGACAATTTGTCAATTAATCGATATCAGGAGTAGGGAAACTTTTTGTCTTCTACATGAGTTTGGGTAATCATCAGATTTAATAAGCCCGAGTTGGAATTACGGAAAGAAATGGGCCGCAGTATACATCTTCAGTAAAGAGACATTTATTTTCGACCTAGAAGCCAACTGCCCTCCCCACTTGAAACGATAAAAAATGTTTGAATTTCAGCACAAGAGGTAAACTTATCGAATTAAGTCGAAAACAAGATAATATTTTACTGTAATCTGTGAATTAAAATGTGACTTAGTCAATAAATCCTACACATACTAAAGTTAAGGGATAAGAAGTGCCTTTGCAACAAATTTATTATTTAAAAATAAAAATTCTGAAATGAAAGTGACATGGAAGCTACGAGCACACGGAGCTAGTGTGTGAGAAAGTGCTCTATTTTTATGTATTAGTAATTTGAACTTGTAACTTTCATGTCGTCTTTTTCCGTGAGTCGGGACTTTCTTTTCGGCAGAATGAACTCAATGGCAAAGGCACTTCTGACTCCTTATCTTTGCTATCTGAATGAATACTTGGCCAACTTGATGACATTTTTATTCATCGAAAACGTTTGGTGCCAGATGGAAACGGACTCCGGGGAATCAAAAAGCTTTGGCATTCTATTCTATTCACCGATAAATTCAGAACCGTCGATTTCGAAGGGCTGAGATTGTTCACTGACGATTGAGACTAGGATGTAGTAGACTGGCGCATAGACATCTCTTGGGAACTTTGCCTACTCTATTTGCGCGGACTGTATAGTTCCCCTTACAATTGCCCTTTTTTTACCTACGGACTGTCTAGTTCTCCTTCTAGAGACCATGTATCGAGCAGAATGCCCGACCTGACTGAAATGCCGACGCAACCGCTCTCTCAGCTGCCTGTTCCTGAACCCTACTTATTAGCTCTGCCTAATGCTTTCTGAGTTCCCTTTGAAGCAATGCAGTCGGGAACCACTTTTCAGATACCTTTGTGAAATCCATCTCTTAGCTGAAATCGAATTATTTTGATTTATTACACTTAATCTCGCTATCCCAGATCATCACGTATTCTCTACCACAATTGGTAGAGATCATCTCTACCACAATTGTAGTAACTTGAGCGAAAGCATAGCCCAAGACTGATGATGACTTGTGGATAACTTGATGTAGCACTAGTTGCTGGTTCGACGTCCGGTGCCAGAATTATATCGACTCCAGCGCACCAGGAAGCCTCGTCACTGATCTAACCTTATCTGACCAAGCATTCAAAATGTACACATTTTGTCTTGAACAACATGAACATAAATTTACATGAATATTCATATTGCAGCTCATTTTTCTTGGCCGAAAATGTTTTTAGGAGAATGTTCACGTATGATGAATGGTTTCACAAGAAGGGATGATATGAAGTCTTCAAAGGATCGTCGCATCCCGAGTAGTACAATTTGTTTTGATTGAATTAAATTTACTTTTTTAATTACACAAGTGCGTTCTTTGATTGTGGAGCGTTTTCTACATCCCATTTTTTTTAAATTGCACAATTGATCATCTTCTACTTGGGTGATGAGTAGTTACACTTCCTCGTTTTTAGGTGTGGTTTGCCGACTTGTTGTCTATCACTGTTGCTAGTAGCCCCAGTCACTCGTGATCTCGGCATTATTGACTTACAGATACAAGGCCGCATCCCCCAGAAAGAGGGGGTGGCCGACGGCAAGGCGCACGTCACACAGCTTGGCCCTTTTGTGATGAAGGGTTCGGCTGGTAACCCCGCAACACACACTCCCTCTGGGTCACGAGTGCAGTCCGAGGATCCGTTGTCAGGAGCAGGACCCGATAGTTTTCACTGGTTTGGCATCCCGTTGTCGGGATGGTCGTGAGTGGAAGGGGCCCGGTCATTATGACTTTTTCGAGCCGATGGTATAGTTTGAAGAATCTTACCCTACCCTAAAGTCATACTCAATTTCGGTCTTTTTGTGCCTCCGTCTAAATGCTACATTGCGCAAGGAAATGATTACAGAATTGGATTCAAGCACCACATCGAAACCACGACCCCGAGTTCTTGCAATCTGAATCAAATTCATCGGCTCCATTAGGTTTATCTTATTTTTTTTTTGCTTTGTTACAATAGCGACGTGTAATTAATGTTATCGGGCCGCAAATTGCTATGCAATATATTGAACTGTGATGTTATGATATTAGTAAAACCTTTTGAAGGAACCCCTGTTCGTGACAGGCGGTCACGTTCGGGGGCTTGGGATTCAACAAACGGAGGGTTGAGCTTGGTTTCGACCATCCGTCATTCGTAAGAGTGTCTGGTCAAGGCCTCCTTCATGTACAAACCTGATCCTAGCATGAAGCGACGCCACAAACGGGGCTTATAATAAAAACTGGGAGCGCAGAATAGTGTTTACTAAGCGTTTCAGTTTTACGAGAAATTTGCATCTACCCTATGGTTTAATTTTGACTCGGTTTGTGTCGTCGCGTGTGTTTGGGTTAGGACTAGAAATGTAAGAGGCGTTGGTCTAGTATTACACTCCGTCGCATCACCGGATACTCTTCCAGCCTTCCAGTTAGTCTGCTCACTTGCCATGCTGCAACTGTTGTTGATCGTGACATGCCGGTGCTTGTTTGTGGGTTTAAAGCTTTATTTATATACAATCCGGCCACTTAGAAAGGCATTGAATACTTTTTCAAATTATGTTTATTTATTTTGTTATCCGTTGTCATATGTGTTCAAATTGGTGAACTTCTTCTGTTCCCTCGAAATTTTATTGATACAATTAACTAACTTATTGTTTCCTCCAACCTTTGCTGATGAAAACCAATGAGGCTTCCCCTCTGCCGTTAATTACTGGTGCTTGGTAACGATCACAAAATGTGTATAATAGCAATATCGTTCCTCATTTAAGTTGTGTTTTTCTGTTCTATAGCAATTGTTATTTTCGTATTCTGTTTTTTTCTCGTTGTTTAACGATTGTTTCTTTTCAAATCAAATCTGAAAGGTAGGCAGTAAGCAAGTAATCTCCGACAGAACAGTGTTGTAGTAGTATAAGTAAATCAAGATAGGTACCTTGTCTGGGACAGTGATCCCCGTGGATATTATGGAGTCTCAAACAGGGCCTACTGGGTTATAGGGAAAGAAATCTCAGGCGTAGTGGATGACTCCATGAACACCTTCTTGGAGACATTTTGGCTTCTCTACTAGAGGTGTGTGAACTGCTCCCAGAGGTGCTCGTTGCTCCTCCATCAAGGTGTATGTAAATTTCCAGACGAGGGTGGCCGATTCTGCATAAGGAGTCTCAAGAAAGAAGTGGTGTGGTGGAAAATGAGTACCTTACTCCCTGAGATACAATGAGTCTCAAGGATGAAAAGGAGGGGTGGGA
Organism: Gammarus roeselii; assembly: GCA_016164225.1. Taxonomy (NCBI): domain Eukaryota; kingdom Metazoa; phylum Arthropoda; class Malacostraca; order Amphipoda; family Gammaridae; genus Gammarus; species Gammarus roeselii. The sequence continues at coordinate 12,160 of SDVV010000328.1, read as the reverse complement.
ATTGGGTACCAAACTCCGCTCCACTGAAACTCCTGTACCTAAATGCTCTAATAAACTAGATACTCCGTCTCTATTAGCACTGTATAGAGTATATAGCTATTTACTCGTTATTAATAGGTAGCTCTAATATGGTAGCTAGTACCTACGCTTTGTATAGACTGTAGCTAATTACAGTGAGAAAACCACAACAACAATGTAGATAAAATATATTTTTGCTTCTTTTTTGTAATAGAAGAATGTTTATTTTTAATTTGTGCTATAGTAAAACGCTGTATACGCTTTATTTTTATAGTGGTGAACTGATTACAAACACATGAGAGCTTTTGTCTGTGGTAGAACTAACGATGAAGTATTAGATTGCTAGCTACGTGGTCACTACTTATAGCTAGCTTTCTTAGAGCAACTGTTTAGCTAGGTATTGGCGCGGGTGAACCTAAGCCTTAGAATGTAGATGCTAGTATTACTAGTTTAGCCGAAATTAATGATAACCTGTACATTCCCGCAAGATGCTAGTGACCAAGCTTTGTAGATTATTAATAATGCTAGTATTAATGGCAAGGTCTGCTGTAGGTAGATCTAGTAGGACTTTGCAACGCGAACTGTTGAACATGTGAAGCTGATAGCTAGCGGTGTAGTGGATTTGAAAAAAATAGCGTGTAAGGCTGGACAACTCAACAATGCTTGCCGAATTTGACGTGTTGCTGATAGCATTAGTCGAGGGACCCACCCTCTGCAGACCTGAGCTTCGTCGGAGTGCCGGAGGCGCGAGGATGCTGCTTCTATTCGGAACAGCCACATTGTGCGATTGCTATCTTTAGATGAACATTAAATAGAAATTCAGTTTGTAAAATTGCATGGAAGTATCATAAGCTATACAAAAATGTTGTAAATTCAGTAAGCATGAGAGTTGAACTCTTAGTATCTTTTTATGAAGGAAAATTTGTGTCTAAATTCACAATACAATACCTCTTAGTTGAAACTTTTCAAGTTTGGATGTTCGTCTTTATGTTGTAAAAACATTTATGTTTGAAGGATTGATGTCCTTTGTGTTCGGTGAGTAAAGGTGTACACACATTTGTCAGAGCTCTCATTCATTCGTCTGATTTAATTGTAACGTGCTGTTTGTGCATTGTATTCTAGGTTTGAGCTATCGAGTGTATCCTGTCTTCAATTGTTTAAGCTAGATCACTAATCTTGAAGCAGCTGATAACTGCTCGCTAATGGCACAGGACCTCTTATTCTAATACTAGATGGTTGCTATTTGGCACTGCCATTCAGGTGTCTGAGCTTCTCGACAGACTCACCCTACGAAGTGACCGTCTTTAGTTTACGGCATGCTAGTGTTCCGATGACCTCCTGAAGCAGCTCTATCTTGAAACTGTTACCAGCCAGCGTATGTGAGTTTCAGATTGGGTCCTTTAGAATGTCTTACACCAAATTGTAATGGAAGTGTGAGACTATTGTTGTAATAATTCATAGCGGAATTTGAGACTTTGTTTCTGCAACATTTCCTACGTACGGGCGTTTGAAACACATGGTTTTATGTTTTTAAGTAACGCATCATGGTCGACTCACTTTTGTTTTTTATTTTTTTTCAGCCCCTCGGCAGCTCTTAAAGACCAGCAAGTCAGATCATCGAAACCGGCACAGCCGGTCTCGGTGCATGATTTTTCTCGCCCTTGCGGTCATTAGGTAAACTTCGTTAATAGCTCTGGTCTGTAGCCTAAGAGATCCTAGCAGCTGTTAATCCAGCGTAGGTTGACATGAACAACCTAAACTGCTGTTGAAAAGGAAAGGTCGAGCGTCTATTTTGGCCTTAACGTCACTGCCATTTCAAATCATAAAAGTTGACGGTTAATGTTCAATGTTTCGATAATCTGTTATGATGTGGCAGTTTCGTAAAACGAGTAAACTCCTGACTGATCCTCGCCAGTGCCCTGTAAAAAAAGCAGTTGCTGGCGTAACATTACCCTGGCTAAGTTGATGGACGCTCGCGGGGCTCCGGCCAACCATATTTTGAGTGACTTGTATTCAAGTAGGTCTGTAGTTGAACACATGCTAAAGTGGGTCTTTAAGCTCCCCAGAACTAGAATGACGTTGCTGCATATTGTGTGAGATGTGAGTCTGTCTTGGTGCCAGTGAGGACAACTTTTTGCTATGTAGCTAGCAGCAGTGCAGCACGTAACTGAATGTTTGTTTTGAACAGGCAATATAAAGAAGTCACTGGGAGAAACATCATTGCAAGCACCAGTCGTCTCTATTGTGAACGTGCTCTTGAAGAATGTTGAAGGATAATAAATTTATATCCCTTCTAGGTATTGACTAGAATTTCTTTTACGTTATAGATACGAATTCTTGAAAAGCAGAGGGCTGCTTTTTAGATAGGCTTAGCAAACCAATGCTGATCACGTTCTACGTCATTCTTCTCATACCGTCCTCATTGAAATGGTCATGACCACATTCAACGCTATGTTTCTCATGCGTGCCATCACGATAACGTACGTCACACTTTACATACACCCTGCTCATGCTCATGATAATGATAGCTTTCAGGATTAATTTTCACTTCCTCTTGCCGTTTTGCTGCTCATGAAATCTTTGATCAGAGTATACGTCATCCATGACGTCACAAGTATTTTAGCGAAGCTCACGCCGATGCTAACCTTGTAGAAGGGCAGGTAGTCTTAATCAAACAGCTGTTGATGTTTGTCAAACTAAACTATTACTACCGGCGAAGGGGTACCCGTCGTTTCTGTCAAAGCCACAGTGTTATAAAGAGAAGACTTTTCATATAATGGAGATAAAAGTAACATAGGATAATGTGACCGTTTGTTAACGCGATTAATGTGACAGCTTGATGGGGATAATGTGAGTTTGATATCGCGGATAATGTGACAGCTTGAAGGGGATAATGTGACAGTTTGTTAACGCGGATAATGTGACAGCTTGATAACGATTGGACAAACACTTACCCAGGTGTCACTCCTTCAAGTGGACGGCTTGTGACGTCATAGCCCAATTTCATTTAGAAAATGTAATGTAGTAATTGTTTGGGTTTATGACACCACAAACAATCAGCGTCAGAAGGTGATATCTCACGAAACGTGTATCCAACGACTCTTGAATTTATCTCTACGTTGCTTGTATCTACATTACTACGATCAGAAGTTTTCCGGCGGGACACTGGGCTAAATATCCAATACGGGAGGTTTTCCAAGACGGTGATCGCGTTTCTAGGCGATTTCGCGTCGCTATTAATTCATTTAATATCTGTCATTTCTAGGCAATAATTGTTTGTTCTTGCAGCTCTTAGATCACCTTTGTTTGAATCATTCTGTATCTTGCTGAGAAATTTGACTCTCCCTTTTCCGAGCAGTCACGCCTTCTGCAGGGGTTGCTTCTGTATAATAAGTTGTTATTTTTATCTGACCGGTTAGGAAGGCAGTTGCCGCTTCTGAAATAAGGTCTTCCAACCGTTTTCTGTAAAAGAGTCACTACTCCAAACGTGTTTGCCGTTCCATAATTCAGTTGAAAGTGTTGTTGTTTTCTAGGGTAGCCGAGCTAGCAGAGCATGGATTACTTAATCTGATCTGAGCCAAAGAATTGTTTGCTTCCAATTATTACATTATAAAATTACTATTCTGTATTAGAGCTTAAGCTGTACTTGTTGCTGTGCTAAATTAGTCTGTAATTGAGAACCGCCACCTATTTAATACTGTACACTTGAGGCTGCTGCTACGCACGTGTTGCTTCAACTTGTGCCATCATCGCAACGACACTTAATCCTGCTACTCATTCTGTTACGTCATGCAGAGCAGAAACTAATTCTTCAAGAGATGGAGTTCTCCGGTTTGAAAATAGCACAACTCACTCACGCCATTTGGTGAAGTTTCTAGGTTGGAAAAAAACACCACTTGCCATAGGCTTGGAATTATCTAGTTTTGTTTCATCGAGTAGTGTGCATGTTGAGCTCTGTACCCCTTGCAAATGTTTGAAGGGGGTATGTGAAAACCAGGAGCAAACCCTCTTCTGATTTCGATCGTATGTGAGTTCACACTTATTTGTAATAAGCGTAAGGGTGTGTGTTGGTAGCGATGGTCTATCCACGATTAAGGTGAGTGAGTTGTGTTTGGACAGGCGGTTAGTCACGACTCAAACCCGGTCATTTGCTACCACAAACATCAGGAAGTATGTTGGTAATAAGCGTAAGGGTGTGTGTTGGTAGCGATGGTCTATCCACGATTAAGGTGAGTGAGTTGTGTTTGAACAGGCGGCTAGTCACGACTCCAACCCGGTCATTTGCTACCACAAACATCAGGAAGTATGTTGGAACGTGTCGGTCAAAGATAGTTACTTTGATGCACGGGAGGCGACGTAAAAGTTGGAGTTCTAGTACCTTCTCTCCATTACTTGATATTGCTTCACCTCACGGACTACTGCTGAGTAACATGAAACTGTCCATTGCTACGAGTCATTCGTTGCCTTTGAGACGTTAAGCCCCAGTGCGCTAGTAACTCGCCGATTGCCCTCATCACCTCACTGAGTCATTCGTTACTTTGTAGTGCTAGTAACCCTCATCATTACTTGGTAATGTTAGTACTCTTCTTCGTTACTCCATAATGTGAACACACCCGCTTCCCATTACTGTTCTGTTAAGTGTCTACGTTGTGCAATATATAGTGTTTAGCGAATGCAAGGCTTATTGACTTATTGACTTGCTTATTGACTTCATTCTCACTCAGAAATGTACAGTCTTCCTCATTAGTTTGTCGATCACTGAATTTATTCTTCCAACAATCGGTATGAGCGAAGAAGTTTTGAATTGACGTCGAAAGAGTATCGTCTTCCCGATCGGTTGTCTTCAGTCAGATGTGGATGACGTGACAAAGCGAGTCATTTATTCGATTTTTTTAATGCACATTTTTGACAAACTATTGGTGTTGACTGTGCGATGCGTGCAATTTATTTGATACGAGAGGTAATTTTAGTAGTGCCATGTCCTGATTCGTTCCTACTTATGTCGTAGTGTCCTAACCGTCTAGCAACTGTTTAGTCGCATTGCCAAGGGATTTGGTCAAGCTAATTTTACTCTAAATTCTCAGCGGGAATGCTTGAGGATGCTGTTGACTGCATTACTAAAGTTAGGTTAGCATTAACTCCTTTTCCACAGCACGTCGAGTTGAAGTGTAGCAGCTATTGGTCACAATCGTAACAGCATTATCTGTATCTGCAACAACATAATGAACATAATTAGTTTGTAGTGCACCAGATTTGGTCCAAATTGCCAGTGTTAACAATGATTGACATTTTCATATATACTGTTATGAACGAAGATAAATGTTTCTAGGACCGGCTGACTTGCACCTGGGTCTACTTTGACAAACCTGTGTGTCCAGGCCCCTGTAGCCTATGTAACGCTGGTCAGAGTCTCACGTGTGTCTTGGCCCCTCTAGCCTATGACACGCTGGTTGAAGTCTAACGTGTTTATGTAAGTTTCTTGAATACGAGGCATTTTATGTTGATCTTCATTTGGCGTATAATCTTTGGTAAGGAGAAAGTTCTCATCACTGTTCTGGCATTACTTCAGTTGATAATACTTATCTTCAGGGATCCACCCTATGTTTTAACTGCTACTTCAACCACTACTGCTGCTGCGGCTGATCCAGTTTAATAAATCTGGTCCATAATGATTCTGCCGTTTAGTTACTTCTCAGACCATTGAACATAGTTTTGCTAAACTTAATGTGCCAGGTAAGATGTAACAAACTGTTCTTAAGATAGTTTGCTCGGCAACTGTAACCGTTAGTAATTTTCTGCGTAGCAGATCAGACTGTATCAGGGAAACTTGCGATAAAGGAAGCACTCCGTTATCGTGTTACAGATAAACCCATAACTCAGCTTAGGTATGTAAAACCTGTAGTAGTGACGCAGGTCTCTTAGTGTTGTGCGGCTTAGGATTACTAGAAGTAAACAAGTAATTACTCCATAGCTACACGCTGGACTGAATACTCTAAGAAGCAACTATGTAATACTCTTTAAGGCGCTTGTTCGCATAGGTGCGTTCCCAACTGTGGATGCCTAGGTGTAATATACTCGTACGTATTACTATTAACTAAATGTAACGATAGTGGAAAAAGTGTAGATTGAATGCTTATACAACAAACACAAACAACTCAGCTGTTGAGTTGATAGTACAGGCGCTAGATTTGCTAGTTAGAGTAGTTGCTGAATGGTCCGAGTCGAGAAACGGTTGTGTAGCGACTGCAAACCTACTGGAACATTGGGCCACTTGTAGAGGATTGTGTGTCGACGCAGAATAAAATGTGATGGCTTTCAGGTGTTCGTTTCTTTTGGCTACCTTCCAAGTTTAAATCGGAATAAGTCATTAGGCGGGGTGTGTAGGAGACTCTGTACCAGTTGTCTCGACGACTTGATGTGTGCCAATAGGGATCAGGACATACCAAAAGGTTTGCTTTCGTGGGCAAAATTATTTGTATTCGTCTCCGTCACGTCTCTTTCCGCCTTTCTGAGTTCATGTGAGAATTTGTAATAAAATTGTATACAAAATATGTAAATAATTGCGGACTAAACTACAGATGACCATCACTAAAAAATTGTTGCTGCATGTCAAAAAATAAGGCGCATGTGTACAAGCCACAAGCCATATGTACGACGACGAAAATGTTTAAAACCGAATTTCGTTTCCATAGGGATCATTTTTTAAATTTGTGTATTGTTGATGGCAGTGGCTCTTTAATCATTGAAGTATCGTGTAATAATTAATTGATCTACACGGTTCTTGTCACGGGTAATCTAGGTAAAGGTAGGACGCTTGTACTGAAGGTCTGTAGAGGGTAGTTTGTTTGGCTCAACCCGCATGGTTCAGACAACTTTCACTCGTTCGATAAGCGCCCTACGGGGTAGCTTGCAAAGGCCAACTCATTAGTTCCGGTGGAGATAAATCCCTTAATCTAATCCTCCGGCCATCTCGTGCCCTACATGGGAGCTTTCTAAGGCCGAGCCCGATGACCGATGAAGATGAGTTCATTGAACTAATCGCGCCCTACGGGGGAGCCTATTATGACTCACGTTGAGGCCCCAGTGGAAATGAGGCTCAAATCAAATCAACCCATAAACTAACCTAATTCTTTGGCTACTGAGTTCAGCTTAGGTAGGTCCTCGTAAACACTTTTGTGCGGCCTTTCTGTTAATTCTCTCCCCGATTTAACTGGTCTAATTCATGAAGTTCCCTGATAAGTTCACTTCATCGTCATGCACGGGATCTTCGTTTACCGTCTTCATGGTGTCTGCGTTATTGGTGTGGTAATAGCCTCTTTCCACCCCTTGTCGTTGGAGAATGGGAAACCGAGTTCTCCAACTAAAGAGACTAAGTGTTCATTAATCGCTTGTGCACGTGACAAGCATGATAACCCACAACCTCCAAATGGACGTACACGTGAGACCGGACGTACCACCATGTCACAATCCGTGAAACACTTACTGATGGATTGCGACGCACTCGCAGTAGCCCGACATGTCTTCCTAATTCCTCGTGCAATATACAAAGCATACTTACTGATCGAACCTATTTGTCGTGCCACACGGGGGAGCCTGCGATGACTTACGTCGAGGCTCCGGTGGAAATGAGACTCAAATCAAAACCGCGTTGAGGCTCCGGTGAAAATGAGGTCCAAATCAAATCTAACCGATCAGGACAAGCTAATAGCATTTGGGTAACGTACCGGACTATATGAATCAGTGTTGAACTAAAATACAGGTGCAGGCGAGGTAACCTTTCCACCCCACAATGCACAAAGACAATAGTCTGTTGACGTAGCTGTGTTAAAACCCTTCTGTTCCTGTACGCTCCAGCGTGCGTAGGTACCGCAGCTGAAATGTTTCAATAATTTAATTTTGATGAAGTCATAGTCTTCGCACACGTAGGAGTGCGAACCTACCAAATCGATCTTCCTGTCCGGTGGAGGAGCTTGCGATGACTAGTGTTGTGGCGAGAAGTCTTGTTGATATTGATCCACCCTCATCAACGCGATTCCTTATCTACATCATAATACACTAATGTTGTCACGGCTCGTTGTTCGTTTGTGTGTTCGTGCGTTCATAAACTGCTCTGAGGTTATTCGACCGATTGTGATGAAACTTTGAATGTGTGTTAGGGGTGTTCTCGGTTAGTATCAGATAGTATTTTCCTGGTCAAAGGTGTTGCTGCTGCCAAACTCGGATATTTTTAGTTTGAATATATAACTTGGGACTCCGGTGGAACATAGAAGCAAATAATAAATAAAGAAATATATAACTAGGCTTTGCATATCCAGATACTGACAATAGGCCTAATCCCCCAGAAAGGGGTGGCTGACAGCCAGGCGCACCTCAAACTCCTCTTGTGCACTCACGCAAAACCAGAATTTAGCCCTTAAATGTGCACTTGACTTTGAAACTTACACCACTTCGTTTTGCTAGGTGAGTGTTAGTGTTAAACAAACTTATTAATTTTTCGGAAAGTGCTCTCTGGGAAACAATGATTGAAAAATATCTTAAGAAACCTCATTCACTCGACCAAGAAGAGTTCAATCAACTTGTCACGCAGCCGCGTCCTAGTTCAATAGTTAATTGCGAACGCTGATCCAAGTAATTTAACGATCACGTGAATGAGCAAAATTTATATATTGTTAGGAAGCCAAACTATTGTATACCAACAATCACCTGTTTTAGGGAAGTTGATCAGCTTGGAGAGATGGCGCTGAGTAGTAATAGTACTAGAACGTGTTCACACAAGATGAATGGCAAAGTATTCTTCGTCTTCGCAACGCTGGTCATTCGTGCTCATTTCTGCATTTGGTAATTGTTGATACGCTCCAGAAAATAAATTGGACGACTTTGACGCTTTAAATGACTGCAATGTTATTGAGTGGATCCTACTCAACCGATATAAATTGTAAACAGAATTTCGAAGGCGCAAAATCTAGTGCACTTTTAAGAGCTGGAGGGTTCAGTTGGGAGCCCGTCGCTCTGGTGGAACTGAGGATCAAATCAAATTAGAAGCCCGTGACACTTCGAATCAGGACCTGTCCGAAATCAGCGGCAGCAGTAGGGTCCGACTGCGTTCACTTGTTTACCCCTGCGTTTTCTAATTTTCTAATTGCCGGTGTTCCCCCCACCCACGTCCATCCCGTTTCTCGACGAGACTCCAAGTAGCGGGAAATCATATCGGCCGAGTCAAAACTCACCCATTCTCTCCGAACATTATGACTCACGTTGAGGCTCCGGTGGAGATGAGGCTCAAATCAATCAATCTCTCCGAACAGTCATTATACTAGGCTTGGGGCAACAGTTCATTTAACAAAAGTGGAACAGCTTGGTTTGGTAGGGGGGGATGGATGATTATTCATTATATAGATCATTAACACTTTATTTTAGTATTTCATTCCTACTTGTTGCTTGGGTTCTTATTATTTTTCTCTGCCCTTTTTCATGGTGATCTATTTTGTATTGATTATAAAGTTATGAATCGTTAGACGCCCGCCGGAGCCCTAGGTAGACTATGCGGTATGTTAGTTAGTCTAGTCCCACCTACGGTGGGAGAATTTGCGCTCGCTCTCCCTGGGTGCCTAATAAATGCCCGAGCACAGCTAGGCGGTTTTGTTGGCAAAATGATAAAATAATATTACCGTTGATATTAGAGAGCGAAAGTCTTGAACGGCACTGTACGTGAATGGGACGAGGCGAGTAAAGACAGGCTGAGGCGAGTGGAGACGAGTCGACTGGTGGGTTATGACTCACGTTGAGGCTCTGGTGGAAATGAGGCCCCAATCAATCAATCGACTGGTGGGGCGATGAGTCGAGACGAACCGAGGCTGGCTAAGACTAGGTGACCCGGAAGTGGGGGGGTGCTCGCGGGGCTCGGAGGACATGGACCCGGGAGGTTCGGGAACCCGGGGGACTCGGAAGACTAGAAAGATTTGGGGGGATCCATTTAGACCCTTCCGGGGCCTTTTGGGACTTCCTTAGGACCCTTAGGGACTCCTTTGAGAAACTGGGACCCGTTTGAGGCTCCTCTGAACCTTGGCTTCCCTGGCTCCCTCTCCTCACGCTGTAAAATCCCCTACGGGGGAGCCTATTATGACTCACGTTTAGGCTCTGGGGAAATGAGGCTCAAATCAAATGACGCTGTAAAACCCATACACAGAAAAATATATACATGTGAAATGCTTGAGTAGAACAGTCGACCATTACAGTACACGGGTTACTGGCGCAGAGGGCAAGAGTCGCGTCGAGGCTGGTCGAGATCGGTCGAACATCTTGAGACGAGTCGATTTGTTCGCGCGACGAGCCGAGACTGTCCGAGTTGATTCGTGACATGCCAAGATGAGCTGAGACTAGGGGACCCGGGGAGCTCGTGGGACTTGGGAGCCTTCCGGGATTCGTCGGGCTCTTTTGGGACCCGAGACACCTTTGCCACCCCACTCCAACCTTAAAAGCTTGAGTGGAAAAAAAATTGCGCACAGAGACCTACTCGGTATCTGCGTTGAACCAACTATGTGTTAACGTTGAGCCTACTCGGTAACTATGCGTTAAACCTACTCTGTACCTTAGTTCAACCTACTTTGTATCTGTGTTAGACAGGAAAATGTAAACATGTGAAATGCTTGAGTAGAAAAGTTGACCATTGCAGTCCACGGATTATTGGCTCAGAGGGCAAGGGTCGCGTCGAGGCAGGTCGAAATGCGTCGAGATCAGTCGAAGCATGTTGAGGCGAGTCTCTCCGAGATGATTAGAGACAAGCCGAGATGAGCTAAGACGAGGGGACCCGAGGGGCCTTCCAAGATTTGTCGGGCTCTTTTGGGACCCGGGACTCCTCTGCCACCCCAATTCAACCCCAAATTGTTTGAGTGAAGAAAAAAAACTTAGCGCAGAGACCTACTCGGTATCTGCGTTGAACCTACTCTGTGCTTACGTTGAACCTACTCGGTAACTATGCGTTAAACCTACTCTGTGTAGAACTCATTCGTTAACCTACTCTGTGTTGAATTGCGTTAAACCTACTGTTTCTGTGTTGAACTTAGCCTGTGTCTGTGTTGGAACTACTCGGAATATGCGTTGGACCTGCTCGTAATCTACGCTGCACCTACTTTGCCACTCATTGACTTTCAGCGCAGTCAGTAATCGATTCGAACAAAATTAGTCAGTATGACTCATTCGATAGTTGATTTGTTTTCATACTGTTCGTTGTCATGAGAGTACACACGCTGTTAAGAAAATAATAGAACATAAATTGAACCTCTCCTTTTCACTTTGCAGTTTTCTGTTCACCATGACGCAGGTAGGCTTGCTAACTGAAAATGTTAATTGGCCTACTCGTTTACTTGTACGCGCCTTAAGAGCGCACCGAGTAAGAGGCGAATATGGGAGCCTATTGTGACTCACGTTGAGGCTCTGGTGGAAATATGGCTCAAATCAAATCAAATACAGTTTTGCGCCCTTGGAAAGAGCTAGCAGAGACTCGTGTCTGAAACTCCGGTGGACTTGGACCCCTGAATATAATCTAATGAGTGCTCTTGCTCTGCTCCTGTTAACGTAAACGTGTCCACTTCTTACAACCCGCGCTCTGAAAGTTGCCACAGAAAAACTTCCTTCAAGCGCCTCTTGGTTACAAGCCACAATGTCAGTGCGTTCATCAAGACCAAAAGGAACATCATTCATAGATAAGGTCAAATAGCAATCAGATGAACGCTAAAGTCGACAATTTTCTTTGAACCAACAGTTGAATCTGCTTCCCAGTTGCATGCATCCACACTCGCACTTTCCTCCATGGTCAATGACACTGTTCTGTTCTGAAGGACAGATAACTGAAACTTTTGAATGAATAGGCAAGCAATTAGCACCGCATTTTTGTGTTAATGGGAACGTAATCAGACTGATGGCTAAAAGATGTTGGTCGTTACTCGACATAATCTCATTCTTGCGTAAGAAGCAGTGCGGTTAGGCGGAAAAAGCGGCCATGCCGGGCGAAAGTGACGGTGACTTCGCTAGACTGCCTATAGAGCAATGATCACCCGCTAGATAATGGCTTAGGCTCCGTGGAAAGAGGGGCGGGGTAAGGCCAGGAAACCATGCTATTTATATAAACTCTCTCTCTCTTTCT